>CBVK0103101263.1:0-15184 GCA_900067695.1 Picea abies
ATATTAATATATATTAAAATATTTCATTTTTTTAAATATATTAAAAAAGTGATTATTAAGACTTCTATATATTAATTTGAATTTATTTTTACTAGATCCATTTAACTCCATATCTATCAAGCACTTAGAGGCATCAAATCTCTAGATGTACAAACCTTTAACCTCTCCTCAAGTTTTTCACTCTAACACTTCTAGAGAGTTGATCCCTCTCAGCCCTTATAGATTTGGAGTTAACTCGATCTAGGGTGGTTATTGTTATTCATTCAAAGTATCTTTTTTCAACAATATCTATGGTTTTTTGGAACTGTTGTGAACCTAGTTTCCCATGGGGATGGATCACAGACAATATTGTATGTACTCTTTACCATGATATACTAATATAAAGCCAATTAGATGAAAAAAAAAAAATCCATCTATCTTAGGATAGAAATCAATATAAATTATAAAATCACACAACATATAAGTTATGATATGTTAGTGAAAATCATTGTTGGTACATGTCACATGAAAGGGAAGTGAGGGTGAGTCCAACTTTCATGATTCAAGCTTTAACAATTGTTGGCAAGAATGTTTCTCAAGGTTTAAACTCATTACACATGTATGTTGTAGTGGGTGTGAAGTCTCATTAAATAGCATAGTAAGAATATTATGAAACTTGGTGAAATGAACCTTAAAAATCCATTTTTCATTGTTAAAAAGAAAAAAACTATCTAAGCGATGTGACACATTCAATAAAGATTTTTAGTGAGCAAAAAACTATCCTCTATTTCTCATTTCTCATGTTGCTTGAATATGTAGGAGGTACATAATATGAGACAACCACACTGATCCGGATTATTTTCGGCACGAAATGAGAGCGAAGATATAATAAGCCATTTGGAAAATGTGGGTGGCCCCCGATATCCACCTGGATCACACATAATGTGCCATCCATCCATCAAAACAAAGAAAAAGTACTTAAGAAAAGGTTTGGTTTATAAGAAACATAATTAGAAAAATGAAAATTAATCAACCTTCCAAATTCTAAGGGTTGCATCTTAAAAACATGGCATGTGAACATGGAGGTAAAAAACATGGCTTATGTACATGAAGGAAAGAGAAATAGAAAAATGAAATTAGTCAACCTTCTAAATTTAAGGTGTTATATTAAAAAACATGGCGTATGAATAGAGCAAGCATGCTCATCAATAATTCAAACAATTCGGGTTTTAAATAGATTACATGAACTGTTTCAATTTTTTTTGCAAGTTGTGGCTCAGTTTTGACAGTGTTGGCACATAACAAAGTTCAGTAGAAGATGACTTTACAAAAGTAGTAAAACTGCAAAATCTTGAGTATGTGGTTCCGTAGAAGCTCGAGTGTGAGGAGCTAAGGAGTCATGTTCTATATCCTCTAAGCCCAAGTTTCCAAATACTTTGTGCATTTCTCTAAAGACATTGACTCTTTTGTAATCTATTTTTATGAGTGGGTTACAACTAGTAGGTTCCATAATAATTTATAGCCACTCATTTGACCTATATATATCAAGGTTGTACTATAGTGAGAAAGGTTTGAGAGATTATGGAGGTTGTTGTTGCTGTTAGGATCTCTCGGTTATTTCTTTGTGTGGAAGTGATGTAATCTCATGTATATTGTTAATACAATGTATTATTTTTATGATTATGTTCTTTTATTTGTATTGTATCTAGATGATGTATGTGTGTTTGCCATTGATCTAAATTCTACTAGTTCTAATGGTTGGAATGAATGTGAATGAATCCCTCAGGAAACAACCCCTATTAAAACTTCAACACTCTACACATTACTTAATGGAAACTATCATATGTGCCTCAGGTGAGACCTTTATCTTGGAAGGTTGAATATGTCAACGCACTAGACTACATCAAACCATTGTTGGACACCTTTTGTGGAAGAAAACATGGTTCCCTTTTTGAGACCTTAACTAATACAAAGTACTATAGATGCAATGAAGGACAAGATTCAATATTAATGCAAACGAAGGATACATGAATTTATCTACCAAGAAAGTGTGTGCATATATAAGGATGTCACAATATTTAAAGAGGAACACTTGTTCGAGTGTCTACATGAAATATTTTGGGAAGAAATTTTGATGAATTTGCATGAATGGTTGGGAGGCTTGTTGAGAAGCATCAACATTAGCATTCATCATGCAAAGTTGAGTGGACTACTAAAAATTGGGTAAAGAGTCAATGGTATGACCACAAGTTGACCTAAGCAATTGATTTCTAGTATGAAGGCATAATAGAAAGCTATTCTCTAGAATTTGTGGTAGAATGTCATCGATATTTGACCAAGGAACTCAAATTATTTAATAAAGGACCACATAGAAGATTGATAGAATAAATACCAATGTGGATAAAAGTGTTCATGGTGGAACAAGGTATGTTTCTTAGCCTTGTGGAGATGGAATCATAACCACTACTAAGGGGGGTGTAAGGGTATGAGCCATTAATTGTAGAGTCTTTGTCATAAGTTGTTTAGAGGGTCAGTGATGGTAAAGAAAATGGACTCTGAAAAAGAACATCATAATAAATAGTAAATATTCCCAAAGATCTTAAAGCACTAGTGGTAAGAAGAAATGGAAAAGATCCGCACTAGGAAAGAGTCATTGATGAAAGGTATAATATGTAGTAGGTGCAACACAAACAATGGTTTATCAAGGCATGTTACCTTAGCTATACACATAGTTATTGTAACAACAAATGTTAATGCATATGTTACCTTAGCTATACACATAGTTATTGTAACAACAAATGTTAATGCATAGGGAAGTGTTGGAATTTTCTATGTGGTTGGATTCTACAAGTGGAATGGTAGAAGTCTCAACTTAAGGAATAATTATGGGACTAGCATAGTTCTAGTGCCAGTTGGCGATGTTGAAAGAGTAGATTCAAGGGTTGAAAGCCAAGTCATATGGAAAAGATCTCATATGGTGCACATTTTGTGGACTAAAGGCCACATGCGAAATGATTTCCACATGACTCAGAGATATGCTACAATAGTAGCTAAGTTGGTCCTAGGAAATATGCCAAGAAAAGCAGACATAAGACTCTGCAAGATCTGCTGGAATTTGAGACATGACCTACATCATTTCCCACTATTGAAAAATTACAATAACACTATAGAGGTAATTTATTACAACTTTTGCAGGGTAAACCCTCACCATACGAAGAATTATTGCACATGATCTATGCTCACCAATAGATTTAAAACGAATATGTTTGAGGTAGAATCAAGGGTAGGTGGAAATTGGAGTCAAAATTAGAATCGGTATATGAACCAAAATCAAGATAATCAAGCACCTAGGATTGACACAAACTATATTCCACCACTATGTTATAATTGTAATGAAATAGGGCATATTTCATGCAATTGTTCACAGTTGTGTCAACATTGCTACAAACATTGCCATAAAACTAGGCATAACACAAAGGATTGTGTTGGGATGGTAGAGAAATGGGAGGAATGGGATAGATGGAAACACAGTGAAAACATGGTTAATTCATATTCTCAAATCCTTAGTGGTGTTGAGTCACATCAGGTGCACATATGCATCAATATTGTCACTCAGAGTGGAGCAAATACATGCACAAATGATGGTACTATAGATCATGGGCCAATCCATAGAGCCTTGTAGAAGGCACCAACATTTGATCTTATGTAGAAAAATGATTTTTTATGAGAGGTAATGTAATTCATGAGGGAATTTGTATGCAAACAGGGATGGTTTACTAGGTGGATGTGGGGAGACCATGTACCTGGACTTGGTCATTGAGTAGAAGTCAACACCTATCCGCACAAATAATAGAGGAAGAGATCTATGGGTGGCTAAACATTTTCTTGGCATACTAGAAGATGTGAAAGTTGTGACTAGTCTTAAAGCAGTACTTGCATGAATCCTTGAACAACGTGCCTTAACATTTGATGGGCCAATGCACCAAGTGTATAGAAGGCGACCAGGGAAATATTTTTGACTTAATGCGTTGATTGGAGGATATGAGGTACAAGAATTCATGTTGGATCTAGGGTTATATGTAAATTTATTTCCAAACAAATCCTATGAAATCATGGGACAAATGAAGTTGGTGAACTCCCCCATACAACTAGGGTTGGTGAACTAGTCATAGATATTCTTGATAAGTAGACCAGAGGAGATGGAGATTGACCTCAATGGCATAAAACCCTGTGCCAATTTTGAGGTCATTAAGATACTAGATGGAAAAGATCCATACTCTATGTTGCTAGGGATTGATTGGACCTTCGATAACAATGCTATCCTAAACTTGAAGTAGAGGTAGATCTTATTTGAAAAACAAGGCCACAAAGTCATTGAACCATTGGAACCCACCTTGGGTGAGTGCTTTGTGGATCCAATGGAAGAATTTTTGGATGAAAACACAATATATCAACTATATAACCTTACTGCAAGGAAAAATATTATTACATTAATCCTCTGGTAGATGGGACACTAAGTTGGTGTAGAGTCTACTCATTTACAATATACTCAGAAGCAATGTTTAGCTAGTGGCAAAATGGAGACTATGAGTAGTCCACTAGAAGGTGTACATTGCTACAAGAAAGTTAGTGGATATGCATAGAGATAAAGGACCTAGTGAGGTTTGATGGCGCAACTAATGCACAAGATTTTGCGGCTCAAGTGCAATATCACATTGTGCTTGCATTGAGAATAGTAGAACTAAACCTTTCTTTAGCAAAAACACCAACATAGTGGTGGGAAACCCATAAGACAATGTTGCAATCATGGGAAGTAAAAACAAAGGGGTTGCAAACATGGTTTTTGTTGGACCTATGGGTTCTACCAACACACATCTAGTCTAGCCATGTTGATAAGTACTTATAGTTTGATGGAATCTCTAACTCACATAGACATGTGAGGCATTGTGAGGGCCATTGGATGGCACATGTTCTTCCACTCTAACAATGGTGCATACATTTGTGCACACCTTAGAGCCATTGTAGGGAAACTGGTATCTATAGGAAGAGATGTTGTAGCATTGGTTAGAAATATGGAAAGTTTTATGCACTACTTTCTAATGATGTGGGTTAGAAACACTGTATGTAGGGGTTCTTTGGCACATTCAATATTTTCCATAGATGGATCACCTACAGTGCCTGACTGTAGTTTCCTTAGAGGGACATATCATAGAGGATAAATTTACAAAGGATAATCCTGCATACACAAAGGTAGAATCTAGTGTCAACAATGTAAATGCACAGGTAGAATTTGATGTCCACCCTATAGATAAAGAAAATAGCATCGACCTCGTAGAGGAGTTGTGACACCTACAATTTGAGGAATCAAAAGGTTGGTATAGGGTGCAAGATACAAGGCACATCAATAGTCTAATTTACTACCATACAACACTATGAACAAAACATATAAATATTGGGGTTGAGGATGAGCCAAAGCACATTGTGATAGGGGACTATTGGGATGAGCATACACTTGTAGAGATTGTAGCTCTACTCTAGGAATATGTTGATATGTTCCTACATGTTTTTGTGGAAATGAAAGGGGTAGTAGGAAAATTAGGGGAAATGAAGATCGGACTGAATCCCAGTGCAAGTTCAATAAAGAAAATACCATAGAGGACATACCCACACTACAAAGAACAAGTCAAGCAAGAAATAGATAAGATGTTAGACATATGATTGATCTTCTCGATCAATGAGTTCGATTAGATTATTTTGATCGTCATATAGAGAAAAAATATAGGTGGCATCTATGTGTTTGTCTATTTTTGTGAACTCAATGAAGCCTACATACACAACCTTTCGCAACTCTGTTTATTTATGAGTCTTGGAGAAGGTCACCAAAAATGAGGCATACTCATTCATTTCTCTAGTTATCATTAGATATACATTTTGAAGGAGGACAAGAAAAAAAATACAATTACGACTAAATGAAGTTCATATGCATATATTTGATGCCCTTCAGCTTGAAGAATGCTCTGACAGTGCTTTCCAAGGTGGTACTTGTAGCGTTTTAGAAATATATTCACAAATTCATTGAAGAATACTTGGATAGTTGGGAAATGTGCAACTTGCTTAAGGATCACACTTCAAATCTATGGCTCATGTTATACAGGTGTCAATAGATCCAACTGTCACTGAACATCAAGAAATGTAAATTTTGTATGTCATTCAGTGTAATGCTCAGACACATAGTGTGTAAAGAGGGGTTGCTAGTGGATCCCACCAAGATTCCATTGATTGTCAACTTACTAGTGTTGAGTATAGTGTTGACACTATGATCTAATTTTGGGCACATTGGGTATTACCAATGGTTCATCGAAGGTTATGTAGAGTTCACAACACTTATGGAAGAGTTGCTATGAAAAGGAATACCATTTGTCTAGACAAAAATCTATGAAGCAAGATTTGTAGTGCTAAAGCAACAAATGGTTACTGCACCAATCCTTATCTTATCATATTGGAGTAGAATATTTCATGTGCACATAGATGCTTTAGGTATAGCATTCAAAAATGTGATAGCATAGCTCAAAGAAAGAATCCTGGATCATTCAATGTATTTCACAATTAAGAAGTTATCTTAGGAAAAATGGAATTATACAACCAAATAATGTGAATGCCCAACGATGTTATATGTGCTTCAACAATTATAGTATTACCTATTAGGCCACCCATTTACATTTTTCATCAATCACTCTGCATTAAAGTATTTAGTTAAGAAGCCTGTCCTAGAGGGCTAGATCTATCATTGGTTGTTATTGTTTCAAATTTTGATTTTGAAGTGGTCATAAAACTAAGTAAGTAAAATGTTGGGTCAAATCATCTATCTCAAGTGCAACATGGAGGACTATAGGGACATTGGATGATAGTCATTGCACAGATCCTTGTCTTCTTGGAATTGGAATGGAGTAGAATATTTCATGTGCATGTGGATGCTTTAGTATAGCATTTAGAGATGTGCTAGTGCAACTTGAAGAAAGAAACATGAATCATTACGTTTACTTCACATGCTAGAAGTTATATTAGGAAAAATGGAATTATACAATCATGGAACATGAATGCCCAACAATGGTCTATGTCCTTTAGAATTTGTACCATTACCCATAAGGCCGCCCATTTAAGTTCTTCATCGATCACTATTCATTAAATTGTTTATTCCACAAGCCAGTCCTAAAGGATCAAATCTATCATTAGTTGTTATTGTTTCAAGAATTTGATTTTGAAGTGGTTGTAAAGATAAGTAAGTATAATGTTAGGCTAGATCACTTGTCTCAGGTGCAGTATGGGGAGACTAGAAGAAAAGTTGATGAACTACTTGATGTTGATGCCTTTCGTGTAGAGGCCATTCTTGGCTTCTTCACTAAGATCATTGAATTCCTCCATACAAGTTTAGAACTAGAGAGATATGACCTATGTCGATGCTGAGAATTCATGGTATGTGTTGCTAATTACAAACTCATCACATGATAATTATACAATTTGGATACTAGTGGGATATTGCAAATATGTGTGATGGACTAGGAGTGTGTGGCAATATTCTAGGAGACACATAATGGAGAAGGAGGAGGACACTACAAGAGAAATCCCATAACAAGGAAGGCTATACATGTAGGGATATGGTGGTCAAATTTGTTTATAGATGCATTGGAATACGCCAAGCAATGCGATGTGTGTCAACATGTGAGACAATTCACAGTGAGGGAAGAAATCACATTACAACCGAATTTCATTTGTGAGCCATTCTAATGTTGGGAAGTAGATTTTATTGGTCCCATCAACACACTAACATGGATTGAGGAGCTATATATAACCCAACATGTTAGGCCGAGGTCACACTTACCAAAGATTGTTTGGTGGAAAATATGACCAAATTTATTTTTGAGCATATAGTCACCGGATTTGGATGTCCCCACAGCCTAATAAAAAACTAGGGTCATCACCTCATTAGGGGTGCAATCAATGCACTAGTAAAATAGTTTATGATCCATCATCACAAAATAACATTTTACCACACACAAGCCAATGGAATGGTATAAGCGTTCAACAATATTCTCAAATGAGGATTGACTAAAATGTGTTTGGTTAACTAAGATGATTGGGATAAGAGGATCCCCTCGGTCCTGTGGGCATATTAGATGACATGTAAAACCTTCACACAATATACACCATTTAATATGGTCTATGGCATGGAAGTGATGATGCAACTTGAGTATGTTGTTCCTCAAGATTGTTCCTGGCTAGGGAACAATGTCAAGGCATCCTATGAGGCTTTGGTAAATCCTCCCTGCTTTAGGATTCAAATTGGATCTTGAGCCAGAGGGGGTAACCCTCAATTTGTCACAAAAATATGTTGTTCAAAGTCACCTCTAAACAACCCTTAAATACAAATTCTTAATGCTAGATTTGAAAAGATAAATAAAATAATAAATAACTAGAGAATTAATGGCAGACATAGAAATCCAACAACTCCAAACAAACTATCAAACTAGGGCCTCTCCAATGGGAACCTTTCTCCAACATGCAAAGTCATAAAAATAAGTTGATGGAAGATTTAGAAGAATGGTCTCAAATGCCAACGAGAATAACATAGTACTCCTTGGCACTAAGGAAAACATAAAATTAGAAGTAAATCAAGAAGACATGCAATCCTGAATACCTCTGATAAGAAGAAAACATATGGAAATAATCATGTGAATCCAACCTTATGCGTGAAAATTTATTGACCATTTCACCTAAATTCTGTAGATTAACAATATAAATGAATCCTTGCAAAATGTTGATATATGTGTAGAATGTTCCTCAATACAAACATGCAGACCTATCATAAGTAGTTAAATAAAAAATTCCACTAAGAACCCTAAAATCAATTAAAATAATAACAAGAAAGTAGCAAGTGTATCTTAATTATTATTTAACCTATGTTTAGGTACATCCATAAAGAATACAATGAGAACGTGTTTGCAAATAATCTTTTATTGATGCACAAAATTGTAAAAAATATTACATTCAAAGAAAAAGAAGAGTTTCTTTTATACAGTCTGAGTGGGCCTAATGGTTAAGAACATGTGTTTCCTCCTAAGAGGTCACAAGTTCAAATCCAAGGGGAGTAGGGTATGTATACCTCTGTAGACATTACTAGTCAAATCGATGTCAATGGACCGTGCATGGAAGATCCAAAGGCCAAAGACTCTTTAGATCAACGGTTGATAGCACGTTCAAACTTGTTCATGCTCATATTTTAAACCTTTCTTTGATCCAAAGAACTGTTTATTCCAGCAACATGTATTGATACTTATGCGAGCTTGAATTCCATGTGTAATTCCAGAAAATGTTCTTCTTTTCTCCGCAAAAGAAAAGGTAAAAACATTAAATGTTAATGTGATTTTATAAAATAATATATCATTTATTTCTTAGTAACATGGTAAATATTATTCATATTCATATTATATATAATAATCACATAATATAAATGGTTATTATAGTATTATTAATATAAACTTATATATAGCAAGTTATAGTTATGTTTATGTAACTAATACATAATGTGTGTTATATATGTATAATATATGATGAGGAAATATGTATATTTTTACGAAAGGTGATAATTTCATTTGATGTTTATCTATGTTACTAACACATATCAATGCACGAAAACAAAGATTGAAATTGACCATGAACCCCTTGAGGGAAAAGTGAATTGATAGAGTAACGTGGTTGAGAAGAAATTCAAAGGTATATTTGAGTCAAACATTGCTATAAGGTGAGTGGAATAGAAGCCAAATAACAAGGTGTTATAACCCTAAATTGCACCACACGTGCTTACCTAGCATCAGGCCAACTCATGTCCTCTCTTTGCCAAAAACACTGCTAAACAACTCTTTGAAAATCCTCTTGTGTAAAGGCCCACGTGCCCTTAATTTCTATTTAGTCATATCTGCATGCAAAGTCTGAACTCTATTTGCTATTCCGTAGGGTGTTTTTCCCCAACAACACAAGGATTAGAAAAATTTTGAAAATTTTGGAAGTAACATTTTAAGTTACAATAGAGTATATGATCCCAAGCTTGGGGGTAGTTATTCTTACATAAATGATGAATACATTGTAATTCCAAGAGCAACTCAATATGTAGTGCAACTAGAAGAATAATAGGTTAAGTTAGAGTACCATCAGATGGTCCAAAAACAATGCAAGTACTTTGCAAAAGGGCACTTAGTGTCGTTGTATGACAACAAGTTTTGGAAACATCTAGGGAAATTATGGATGCACTGGTAAGGACCATATAGGGTGGTACAAAATATTGACAAGGGCACAACACAGCTCGTGTAGCCTAACGACACGCTGAGAAATCCTTCCAAGTGAATGGCGCACACCTAAAACCCTATATGAATCCCACCCAAATAAAACCACCTTGAGATTTTGGGGTGTGGAGTTAGAGTATTATAGTAGAACTTAATTTATGCATTCACTTCCTTCAATTTCCTTTTCACAAGTTATTTTTCGCACTTACAAGTTTTCACAAATTCAATTCACATTTAAGTTTTTTGTTTATTTCTTTTGTAGGTACATGAATAACAAAGAAGAACATGTCCAGAGTTTCACATAATTCATAAAAATATGGCAGAGAAAATATATATGGTCAGGATGCCAACATCAACATGGGATCTACGAGAGGGGGTGAAATGGGTGTCACAAGAAAAAGGGTAATGTGGATCTAACAGAACACAAAGTATGATTTGTGTCTGCCTAGTGTTAGTTCTTTGAGAATTGGGGAAGTATATGTTTCACAATATTACTTGGGAGGTTAGTCAAGTTGTATCACGTTAAATATGAATGTAGGTGATGTCAAGATAGGCTCAAGTGGGTCCGAAAGGTATCCCAAGTTAGTCACATCAAGGGATCAATGAATGTGTCCAACCAAATATAACGTCTAGTAATGATAAACAATTTGTGGAGGTTTTACATGATGCTCAGTAAAGGGAGCCAAGATGGACATGAAGCCAGGTCATATCCCACACAGTTCACGCAATCAATACCTTTATATCCATTACTCTTAAATACAAATGAAATTTGTTCCCATAGATATTAGAGTTGGGAAACCTTCTAGGCATTAGTTTTGACTTAGTTGTTAACAACCAATCCTACCATGAAATGAAGGGAAGTCCTAAGAGGATAGGAGGATCCACTTGGATGGAACTTAGCCATTGAAGGAGTGCTTGTCCTTGCAAAATATCGTAGGAGTGGGTGGATTATGATAACATGAGCTTCACTTCAAATTTTTCAAGAGTGCCTAGACATTGATCAAAGGGGGATCAGTCTATCCCATTACCAAAGTATTAGAGGAGCTACTACAGAGGTAGGTTGTCTCCTGCTCTTGTTGATTGTGTACAAGAAATACATATAGAGTAGGAGAAGGATTGAGACATCAATGTGGCCTAGAATTTTCGTCCTATTTTTTTTAGGATATTTAGACACTTAGGAGTTAGTTACGATCAACTTGGTCTAATGTGTCGTTAGGTTAAAGTATGTTCTTTAGTATGCATTTGTAGTTTGGAAATATGACGGTCACAATATGTTCTCGTCATAGATTGATCTGACGACTTATAGTATCCTCAATCTTAACGACTACATTGATCTGTGGCTTAACACCCAATTGGTCCATGATCTATATTTAAAGAGCATGGAGGGTCATTTGTCAATGATCGATTGTGAGAAAATTTGTTGATGATCGATTGTGAGAAAATATCTTGTAAATCTCTCTGTAATGTTTTCTTTTGCATTAATAAATTTCTCCAAGTGGCCACGTTGGTTAGGGTCATGGATGTTTCCCCACAGGGGTTTTACCATGTAAAAAAATGAGTGTGTTGATATTTGATCTATTTGTGTGAGTGGTTATTGAAGGTGTTCATTCTCTATTGGAATACATGTGTTTTCGAACATGGTATCAAAGCGCATTTGAAGACCCACTCTCATCGTAGATCAAGATCTTGAAGTCATGTTGTTGAAACTATGGTTTCTACCATTTTCGTATATTTCTGGCCTGAGAGGACTATTTTGTTGTGTCAGGAGCACTTATTTCAGCTAGAAACACTTTTCTCTTCACTTGAAAAGATTTTTGTTTGCCCAAGATATGGCCATTTTAGTCAGATTTGGAGGTATACAACCTAAATACACCCTTTTAAATTTTTACAGAGATAATATTTCGATTTTATTTTGGTTTTCTATTTTTTATTTATGGATTGCTACTCTTTTTTATATGTATATGCTCTTTTCCTTGTGTTCTGTGCAGTCTCGGAAAATCATAAACATAGCAGAAAGGATTTTCCTGTCTATGTATGTTCTTTGTCGTGCACTCTGTGCGATCTTGGTAAATAAAAAACAAAGGTAAAATTTGCATTTTTTGGGTAAGCTAACCGAGATCTAACCCTTGTTGTTATTGAGAAGTCGATTTTTTTTTGTGTGTGAATGCATGAAAAGAATTTTTTATCGAGCACGCACTCAAAGGTCGTCTTACACAACAACAAAAACACCTCCAATCCTCCTTCTTAAGTCTATAATGTGTTTTGTACTAGCTCACTTGGTTGAAAGTTATTTTACTTAGTAAGGGGTCTTGAATTCAAGTGTCTATTTTGTTATTTCTTTTTGAAAAGTTCATGCATTCATTTTAAAGTACATTTCACTTAATTATAAAAGTGAATCACTATTAAGTAACTTTAATATTTTACTTTTAAGTTATTTTTTTGCATGCAACTTTCATTTACAAAGTAACTTTATTGTAAACGTGATTCTTGCTTATTCAATAAAAGTGGGTCACTTCATAAGTAACTTATTCAAAAGTTATCTTATAGGAACAGTTAGGAGGAGAATCACCACGTGGGCCCACTTCTACTCTCCATGTGGCCCTTTGGTTATTGTTTATGCAATTTTTCAAAAGGGCATAACTTTCACATTCGAAGCCTATTTTCAGTGCCCTTTTTTTTAAACAACCTATTTTTTCAAGAAGTTTCCATCTAGACCATCATTTTCATCCTTTAAATCCATATTCTCTGCATTTTTAATATGGATTCTCCTAGTGATCTTTTGTTTTATTAGTACCAACTACTTCTCATGGAAATCCCATATGGAGGATGTATTAAGAAGCAACAGATTCTACCAGATTACCTGGGGAAAAGAAATAAAACCCATTGATGATGAAAAGAAAGTCAAGTGGGCTAATAGGAGTGATGAAGCATGTGGACTAATCAGAATGTCCATCTCTCCTAATTTGAGGTTTCACCTTCAAGGAATTGATGGCCTAGATAAAGCTTGGGAAAAGCTTGAATCTGTGTTTGGTAAAAACAATATTATTCGAGCCCACCAGATAGAAAATCAATTAATGACTTTAATTCCCAATTTGTTTCCTTGCATTGAAGATTATTCATATAAGTTTAAACACTTAGAATTTTATGGATACACTGCAAAATAGATCTGAAGGAACACCATTTCATCTATATTATTCTTTCTAAGCTTGGTAGTGCATATTCTATGTTTGTATCTACCTTTTATGCCACCAGAGAAGCTTTAGGGAGTTCTTACCAAAATCACTCTCTTGAGTCTGTTTGTGATGCTTGGATTAGAGAGAAAGATAAACTTGTGCAACTTGGAGTGATCAGCACTGTAGGTACCTCCAACAAAGCCTCAATGGCTCAGCAGAAAGATAAATCCAAGAATCCCAAGAAGAAACATCCTCGCCGTAACAACAAACAAAACAAGGGTCCCAAGCCCTCTCATCTAGCTTCCGCTCCTAACTATGACAAATGAGCAAAATCTAAAAGTAAACTGATAGACATTGCAACTTTTGTGGGAAATATGGTCATGTGGAGTCCAAATGTTTTAAGAAGATGGAAACTTTATAAGTAGCAATGAATAATCACAACATTAGTATTGATTCTTCTTCTTCTTCTTCTTCTTCTTCTCATGGACATGCACTTTCTACTTCAGGTTTCTCCTTCAATGCAAATTCTACTTCTTCTTCTTATGAGTTGCTTATTGATTCTAGAGCATCTTATCATATGGATACAGATAAAGCCATATTTTTTTCTCTAAATGAATGTAACACCAAGAAAATATTTGTTGGTGATGATATATCTCTTAGTGTTGTAGGGTATGGAACAATTCAGGTAGATAATGATCATTTCCATGATTTATTATGTGTTCCAAGTCTTTCTTGCAATCTTCTATCCATATATCAGGTAAAACTGTAGAGTTTTCACCTCATCAAGTTGTAAATAAGGATTTAAAAGATCCTAAGAATGTCCTTGCAAATGGAATTGTTGATGATATTACCTGGTTGTACAAGTTTGACAACTTTGGGTCATCATCTTTTCCATTAGTTTTTGTTGCTCATAACGATGACTTGAGTAAAATTTGGCACGAGTGGTTTGGTAATATAAACTATTGTTCATTGCAACAACTATGTAATCAACAGATGGTGATTGGTCTTCCTCTTGTTTCTTGTAGAGATGGTGTTTGTGCTGGTTGTGTTCTCGACAAACATTATCGAGACATTTTTGACAAACGTGCCTCTTGGAATGTCTTGACCCCTTTACAACTTGTTCACAATTATTTGTGTGGTTTTATTTCTTCTCCTTTTTTTGGATGCAAGTATTTCTTAACTATAATTTATGACTTCTCCAGACGCACTTGGGTTTACTTCTTAAAACTTAAGACCAAATTGTTTGACAAGTTTTTGTCCTACAAGGCCCTTGTGGAAAAACAATATGGACATCAACTTCAAAGGTTAAGAACAAATAATGGAGGTGAGTATGTGAACAACAATTTTACAAGTTACTACACTGCATAGTGCATCCAAATGCAACACATTGTTCCATATACACCACAACAAAATGGTGTTTCCAAGAGAAAAAATCACAGATTAAAAGAAATGGCTAATTGCATGATCCAATCTAAGGGATTGAGTCTTAATTATTTGGAGGAAGCCATTAACTGTGAAAATTACATAGTAAATCACACTCCCACAAAGGATCTAAAAAATATAACACCGGAAGAAGCATGGAACAAAATCAATCCAAATGTAATCCACTTCCATGTATTTGGTAGTATAGAGTGGGATCACATTGCTAATGAGAAAAGGAAAGCTTTACAACCTAAAAGTGAGAAGTGTATTTTT
>CBVK0103101273.1:0-10107 GCA_900067695.1 Picea abies
AAGTTGCCACCATTCTAGTGAGTCTTTCACTCTATAATTTTACAATTCTATACATTTCACTCATTAATAGAGATTGTGTATTACTATATATATTTTCCTCTTATTATATATATATGATATATCTCTGTTATATTATTGGATCTCTTGCAATATCTCGGTATATTTATTTAGTATATATTTTCTCTCATTTTGTGCTCAAAATAATTTGGATCAGTGGTGTCAGAGTAGGTTTTGTCTTGGTCATTTTTCAGTACATGTCCCTGATGAAGTCCTAGTATAGAAATTTGGGTCTCGATCTTGTCTCTTTTGAAGACAATCACTTTTTCACGCCCATGAAACCCTATATGGTGGAAGAAAAGAAAAAAGATGAAGTCAAAGATTCTATTAATTTGTTGTTGGAGCAAACTCTCACACAATAAAGGGACAAAATTATTGAGAATATTTCCCAAATCCTTTGACGCTAGCCGATAATAAAAGATGTGTCTTCATCAAGTAACCACTTTGGAGGCACCACTCCTTTCAAGGTACAAGTTAATTTTGATATTCTCATATTTGAAAGCTAGATAGATGTAGATGCTTTAGAAAAATGGTTAAATATTCTAGAAGAATATTTCTCAGTGCACAATTTTTCCGACAGAGAAATGATCAACTTCACGCTCATTAAGGCTCCCTCCCATGTCAAACATTGGTGGGAAACTTACTGTGAGAAAATTTCCATAGAGGAGTCTGGAATGTTCGAGACCGAACCCACTTGGGAATCTTTCGTAGATGTCATCAAAGAGCAATATTACCCTGTTGGAAACTATGAAGAACAATACATGAGATGGACCACACTGCATCAAGAGAGCGGCCAAGCAATGCTGTAGTCATGGATAATTTTAAGGATGGACATTTATTTTGAAATATAGAAACCTTGGCGAATATTATTGGTCTATTATATGTCAACTATAAATATTTGATGATACTTTTGTTAAAATATTCAAATTTCTAAGGATTTTATATAGTTTTTATCAAATTTTGGTGATTTTTAAGGTAAAATAATTTTGTCCTATAGAATTTGGGTGAATATATTTTAGAATGGAGAATCCTTTTTTTGGAAAAAACATGGGAAATTATCCCATGGGCGAAATTTAGCCCCTAATTTGTTTCCTGGTCGGAGTTCACCAATACATTCCATACCTTGCGCACCAAGTTGGGTATCAAATATTATGAGTGGTATTTGGTTATTAAATAACGTGGGGATCTACAATGGTACATTCAAATTGAAATGTTGTTTCTGGACATCTGATCATGGGAGTTGCTTATCGATATGATGTCAAAATCGAGTAGAAATTTAAGCACCAGAACAAATGAGAGTTCGGGTCTGCAAATCCGCAACAACCAAAGTATGATAAATATGGTCCTAACAAATAGCCTCTCAAAAACCAATCCAAGACATAGGAAAATAATGGTAAGGGGAAGAAAAATAATGACACTATAAAGTGGTGTGATCTCCACCTAATTCCCTGGCACAACACTGATGAATGTCTCTCAAAACAGTCATTGGTGGCCGAGATCAGAGAAAAAGATCTGAACCCAAATTTAGAATCTGATTTAGAAAATAATGGAAGGAGACAAATCATTGACGGAGACACCACTACCATTGTCGTGACCACAACAATTCAACCAGAAACACCAACAAATCCTGAAGAGGGGGAGCGCCTCTTCCATTCACAGATGTGGGTGAAGTGGATCTCATTGCATTTCATTATTGATAGCGGAAGACAAAATAACCTCATCTCAGCAGAGGTCATCAAACAGTTGGAATTTCCATCAACACCACACCCACAACCATACAACATTGAGTGGCTTCTCCAACGATGAGATGTTTGTGTCATCCAATAGTGTCACATGTCCTACAACATCAAGCCCTTCAAAGATGAGGTGTTGTGTGATTTTTCCTTGTTGGATGTTTGTGATGTTATTTTGGACCATCCATATATGTGTAAGCATCATGCTTTTTATGAGTCTCAACCTTGTAGTGTCATTTTTACTTTGGCGGCTCATCTCTACAGGATGCCAGAGCTAGTTTTGACTATTTTTTTGACACAATAGTGAAACAAAGTTGTCTCGCATACGATGAAGTTTATCTTCTTCATGATTCAGGAAGGAAGTGAACAAAAGGACACTATGACCACTACAAAGTTTATCTTCTTCATGATTCAGGAAGGAAGTGAACAAAAGGACACTATGACCACTACAGCCTCGAATCAAGCCCCCTCTATGCAGTAGAAGCATGTAGAAAAAATTGAAGCAAATCACAAAGATTCCTTCTGCGCACAGTCATGTCATGCAGCCAAACTCGTTAAAAAGGTCCAACCCTTCCAACATCAAGTTCATGATAGACTTCCACAAGCCAAACAACGCAACATCTCTAGCAAGGAAAGTAGATCACAAAGTTACATATTCAACAAACGCTTTCACATCCCATGTGAACTCAACACAAGGGATACCATTGATTCCTAAGGGGGGAGGATTGATCTAGATGGATATCGGTGGCCACCCGCAATGGAGACCATTGATTCCTAAGGGGGGAGGATTGATCTAGATGGATATCGGTGGCCACCCACCTATTCCAACTAGATTACATGCAGTTTCTATCATTAGTAGTTATTTCCTAGATTTTTGAGTACTAAACTTTCGGGGCCATTTTGAGGCCCTAAACAACATTTTTGGAGCTCACCATATTCAAACTACAGATAGAATTAGAGTTAGATGACATAATGTGTAGTCCTCAGATAGACCTTTCCAACAATCTATCGTGTGCATAAAACAAAGATTGTATGAAAAAGTTACGACCCTGTGAATTTGTTGTACCAACTTACCCCATCCAGGCCCACATGAATTTTGGCTCTTCATCTCCACATTGGGCCCGCAAACCTTTTGGATTTTCATATTTCGGGGGATAGGTTTTTGGATGTTTAGTGTTTTTCCATTTATGTTAAAAAGGTATTTTGAGCCTCATTGTACTCATATTCTTGCGAATGAGCATATACATCACATCTCTTTTAAGAGATAAGTTGCCACCATTCTAGCAAGTCTTTCACTCTGTAATTTTATAGTTCTGTACATTTCACAATTTAATAGAAATTGTGTATTACTGTATATATGTGCCTCTTTTTATATATATCTGATATATTTCTATTACATTACTATATCTCTTGCAATATCTCGGTATATTTATTTAGTATATCTCCACTCTCATTTTGTACTCAAAATAATTTGGATCA
The DNA here is from genome assembly GCA_900067695.1 of Picea abies. Taxonomy (NCBI): domain Eukaryota; kingdom Viridiplantae; phylum Streptophyta; class Pinopsida; order Pinales; family Pinaceae; genus Picea; species Picea abies. The sequence goes on from CBVK0103101273.1 coordinate 3,270, forward strand.
AGGGGCCTGCACCTAAATCCCCATACATACTCTCAGGGAGATAGATAATACCCTGTGGGACATAGTTTGCATCCTCCCAACCCATACAAAAACACATGAAATGACAACACCCTCCCTAGGATGCTAAGAGGTGTATGATGTAGGAAGGGACCACTAGAGAGAGTCCAACCAGTAGAAACTTGAAATAAATCCCCCAAGGTTTCCAAAACCACGCCAGCCAAGGATATGAGCAAAGAGACTTACCCAAAGATCTAATCTTCAAATTGAGTAGGCCTTCTGGTATAAATTCCATAATAACACTTTCAACCATAATCCCCATGTTGAAATTTTCTCCTACCCAACACCTGACATTGAATTCCAAATAAATCACTTATTAAATTAAAGCACACATGAGCAATCAACTAGACATGCAACATAAGCATAAAAAAGGAAACCAAATAAAGCATATATAAACACCAATATTTTTGGGTAGATACCCTGGGGAAAAAAACAGAGGGAAAACCAATGCCGAGAATGATTTTGTTATGCTAAAATCAAGGCTTCCGTAATAGGGATAATGGCCCACTAAGAGAAATACAACTATAAATAAACCTGGCAAATTCTTATCTGTTGTACGACCTAGAACTGCACGCTTTTTGAAATGTATGTGACTTCCCTTTATTAAACCTACGTATGCATGTGACTATCTCCACTGTGACCCATGTACATGTAAAAAAATTATGTACAACAAGCTCCATACAACATGACACTCTCATGTGGATTCCTCTAACTAAAACCCACCTATGCTACCTATGTTCTCTCTTCTCCTTGACCTAATCTCTAAATGGAAGTCCTTCTCCACCTAACCAAGATCTTGAATCATAGTCCTTCGTGATTCAATACTCTCTAAAGAAAAGGTCCTTCTCTACTCTGAAGAATCTCATGTGTCTTCCTCCTTCACCCTAGCCTTGCTTTTATAATCATGAGTTATAATCTATTTCTAATGTCCAAAGTGATTGAAAATTGAGATTACTTCTCACACCCACTTGTGATTTATAAACATGCTAATTACTTTTATCACTTTTCTTAAATAACTCAATTAACTAATTATGTAATTAATTAATAAAATAAATTTACTTTAATAATTCCTTTAATTAAAGTAAATTTGACAGTAGAAGGATTTGGATGATTTCCACATGTCTAGACACATAGACTAGTGTGAAAATACATGTTCGATGCTACCACTATAATCAACACTCCCTTTTAGTGAGGAAGGTATTCTGTATGACTCCAATTCTATCTCTGAAGAGAAAAAGCTTCCCTTTCTCCAAGGGTTTCATCAGAATATTTTTAGCCTGCCCATTTGTGGAAATATATTTAAGATTCTTACACATTATTTTGGTCACCCTAGTGATTTGTCTACAAGCATATATTCATCCTCTCAAAAGGATCTTTCCCATGAGAAAAGTAATTGGTTTCCTACTCTACAAGTCTTGTTTTTAGAAGGACGTCACAGGATAGTAGTATTGTACAGTGAGGAAATGTTGATTTCTGCAGGCTGCTCTAAACTTAGCTTGCAGGGTTTTTGCAGGCTGATATATAGATAAGGTGTGGTGGAATTATAAAACTGAGAAAAAGGAAGAAGCTCATGAAATTTATAGAAGGAATCTTCTAGAATATGAGGTGTCATCCATGTGATTGAGATCCTACCCTCCTCTATGATTTTGTGGGATCATCTTGATCTCTTTAACCATCTCTCTTTATCCTATATAATGATGGATTTCTCATGGAAAAGGTTAAGCATTAAGTAAGTAAGAGAAAGTAAGGAATGATTAAGGTTGAATAGGCTGTAAATTGTGTGAGGAACTCTACATCATATGCTTGAAGGCTTCATCTCTGCTTATCAAGTTATTGTGGATCATATTCATGCAAGCTTGGAGCAAGTGTGTGTGTCAAGAGAAAGGGCCACTGAAAGGGAACTTAGCGACATCAACGCTATTTGGTTGTATCTTCCACTTTCTCTTAATATAATACAGTGGCATGTTTATTTCCCATAAAATCACTCTCATTTTATTGCATGATTCCTTGATCATATGTATAAGTCTTCATTGAATACACTATTATTTCTTTTACTTTGGTTGTTTTTTGGTTCATTGCAGGATCAATAACACAAGAGCATGAGAGTGAAGAAAGGACAACAAAGACATAAGGAAGCGATATTCAAAGGTATGCTACTCATCCTTTCTTTGATGATAGATTTAATGACTAGAGATTAGGGAAAGCACTATGTCTTGTCTTGTTTTGTTCTAGATCTAGGTGGATCTAGGGAGATCAGTTTATGTCCACATTTACAGATATATCCAACAACAAAATTGGAAACTCCACTGGGAATATGATTTTTTTATTTTTATTTTTTCTTTCCATTTTCCCTTAGCCTATATTTTTTCATTCTATTTCAGTCTCTGAGTCTGTAACGGATTAATCTAGACTCTCTGGCCCTGAAAGTTTCCAAAATTTCTTTACCCTCTTTCCAATTTTCTTGTGTTTATAAACGTTTCTGAATTGTACCCTATATGTCACCTGCAGAAATTTTAGATTGTCACACCCTAACTGTTTAGGCCAGTGTGAAATTTCCACACCCTACCCATTGCTAGATTGCGGAAACTGGTGATTTCCTCACTGTAACCTATTCTTGGCCTGCGATGACATCTATAAATTGTTTTGGATTGGGTCTTGATTGTCTTTTGGTTCCCAGTTTTGCATTGATCACCTTAGGGGAAATTTTGAGGTCAGTATTTGATTGATTGCTGAATTTAAAACTTGCTTTTTGATTGGTTTTCAAATATTGCAAACCCTTCATTATAATTTTGTAATGTTTTTGCTTATTGTTTTTTATCAACAAGGACATAATCTATGATCGTAGATCTGGGTGCTTGATTGATTAAAATTCTTTCATTTGAGTGAAGTTTTGGATTATTTTACATTTTTTGGATTGCTTGTTGATTTGAAAGCTATTTCTTGTTTGCATTTGATAAACACTTTCTTGTCATGTTTGTTCTTATCTTCATTGAAAGTTTGATTTAGGTTTCTATTGAGTGTATATATTTTCTTTGATTACATTTCCTTTCTTTAATATACCTCAGATATGGTTCCAGAAAGGAAAATTAAATTCATTCATTCTTTTTAAGTAATCATTCATAAAAAATCTTTGCATTGAAAATTGAAAGAGAACAAATTGAGAAATTTCATTGCTTATAATTGTTTGGAATTGTAGTTCATTCAATAAAATAAATTATATTTCATAGATTTCGTATTTCCGAAAAGATATCTTCTCCCTATTGTAGATAGAATTCATTGAATGAAATAATGAATCGTTAATATATATTTGAATATTATTGGGTCAAGATCTCTCACAACATTAGTTTCATTTTTGTCTCCCTCTTGAGTAAACAACAGCCTCTAAAAAACATTGCATAATTTTAAAATTCAATTAGTAACTTTTATTTTCTAGGGATGTTTTACACCAACATTAGCTAGGCTAGATCTTTGGGATAGGCTGTGAGACACACTCTCCAAAGCACAAAACACACACTAGCATCTTATGATAGGTAATGTTCAAATCCATTTGCAACATTTTGTCATGGGAAGCCCTTCTCACACAAGGGTCAAACCTGAGGTTGCATTGAGAGTGACATAGTTACTCACCCTGCTTTGTTGGTATTGGTGTAGAGATTGCACGTATTATGGGGGTCACTTGAAGTTATACCCACAATGATGAGTGGAAGCCTCTCAAGTTGATTTCAGGATAGATACCCTACCTTTGCGCATGGATTAGACTGTTGACTATTTCCCTAGGCATCATTGTTGTTCTTGGTAGCCTTAGTTGCCTATCTTTTTTGGGTCTTACACCAGGTGAATGTGGAGGGGAAAGTATTCATAGTACCTGGAATCCACGTTGGCCAGACTCACTCGGGCTCCTTGGAGGGTATACCCATGATTATGTGTGGGAGCTTGCACCAGGGTGTAAGTCCGTTAAGCAGGTCGTCAACGTAACTTTTCCACCCACTCTATCCTATCCCCTTGTTGTCTTGACTTTGCAACGTTGGATTTTATCACCAACTAATGATTTCGAAATACGAAGGTTTGTTTGCTTGGTTTGATTCCTAGATTTTATTTGCGAGTGTTGTTTGTTTTCGTAGCTAGCCATAGATAATTTTCCTAAAATATTTTTCTCGACCAACATCGACCCTCCATGTTGTTCATGTAGGGTCCAGGGACTTCCTCCCGAAAATATGGAGGATTATCTCCCTCTACCCCCTCAGTCACTGGAGGGCTCTCCCCAACAGAGCGAGGTTCGGGATACTGTAACCTTACAAGAGGAAGGTTCCACCTCTTTATAAAGTTTCTGAGTTGTTTTTGATTCTCTAGAGGCTTTCCACATTCCTTGTGGATATGAGAGACGTATTCTTCGGATGAATTCATCCAGAGAACTTGTTTTTGACACTTCTGGAATACCAACCGGACCCCATTTAGGCCCTATATTCAGGGATCCTCTTTGGACTATCGACATATTTAGAATCCCACCTCACACAGTGTGGGACCTTTACGAATTGGGGGCAGGTGCTTATATACATATTGTACTACAATTACCCGCAATGTTTGCTACATACATGGTACCACCAAACCACTTTTCTGGTGCAACAAACCATATCACTATCGTTCCAGACACACAGTCCATTGGTCCTAGCTCAATTTTTTCTCTCCAGATGGCCCATTCTACTATGGTCCCACACATTATGACTATTCCTACCAGGAATGTGGTGGTTAGCCAAACTTCCATTGGTACACCACTCTCGTCTAGACCTATCACGTCACTTCCTCCTGGGTAGCGTGATTTGAATCCTTCCACTTCTATCCCTACCTAGGTCCCATCCGAAGTTTTTGGAATTTTTTTTCCACCTAGTGTTGGGTTCTAAAGATGTCCTAAGAAAAACATCTATGCATCAGTTGAAGGTAGGCGCTAGCACAAGCATTTTACTTGTTTCCTACATAGGTTCTTACCTTTCATTTTCAATACCCATCCTCCATAGATGCAACACCTGTAAAGAAACAAAAATCGTAAAGGGAGCGACAATTGTTCTATTCAAATGAATGACACTTCCTGTAAAGGGAACAACAATCATAACAAGGCAATGACAGTTGTTACATTGGGCCAAACTAATGTGGAATTACTTTCATTGTAGTATTTTCCCAACTATCTAATTTGTCAACCGGGGGTTTGTAAACTGATGAAGCACACAAAAAGTATATGCAAGATTGAAGTGGGACTAATCTAATCTAATGCTTAAGATACGATTGAAATTGAATCATTAATCTAATGTAGGAAATTGAAACACATAACTGAAATGAAATTGCGTAAATGAAATTAATCTAGGAAATTGCATAAATGAAATTAATCTAGGAATGGGAAATTGCGTAAATGAAATTAATCTAGGAATGGAGAACTACGTGAAGGAAAATAAAACACAACATGTGAAGAGTTGAATGGCACAAAAACATATGAGAGCTCTCACCAATGAAGCAATATTATATTACAATAGTCAAATCAATCTTCATAAAAGAATAATGAACACATGGAAACCAAGACTATGAATCAAAGCTAAGTATCCCTTTCTCTTCCAAATCTTAATGACTACCATTAATGACTACTCTAATTTCTTATCCTAATTACTCCTCAATGATTACTACCCGCTCCTGAAGACAAAGCTCTCTCTTTTATACATGAGAGCCTTGAAGATAAGATAACCATCTCATAATTATAGATCCACTATTCTCTCAACTATTTTCCATTATTACAAAATATGATCCCTTCAAATCCTCACACATATTTCTCATACATCTTGGATAAGATATTACAACCAAATCTCCATGATATTCTCCTTGGAATGGGCTTTAATTATCTCCTCAAATCTTGAAATGGTGGAGGAAGTATTTGAGAATTCCTTTTGAATTAATCCTTCTCATATTCCTACACATTACAAATCTCACACAATTTTGAGATATATATGAAAACATGCCAATTTTCTAATATTTAATCACAAATTCCCTTTTAATACTAAAATGAATAAAGTGGAGAATAGTAAGGTGAAACCCAAGTATATTTATGAAAATGATATCATGAAAGGTTAATGGGGTGATGAAGTGTGAAGAATGATGAACGGAAAGGTGGATGAAAATATGACATTTATGAGCCCCAACATACCCCCCAACTTAACTTTGTTGCATGTCCTCATGCAACCATGCATGGATCTTCCCAAGAAATTTTGGCATATGAATGTTGGCTTTGAGTGATGATAATAAATGTTTCCAGGATGGGATTTACATGAGTAACAACTGACATTTTCTTATGGTTGGTTCTTGTGTGACAACCATGAATATAAAGAATGTTGTTATGGTTGGTTCTTGTGTGACAACCATGAATATAAAGAATGTTGGTTTTTGTGTTAGCAACATTCATTTTGTTATTTGTTCTCTTTCTGTTATGATAATAATTTGCCCATATTATTACTAGAAAATATATGCTAGCAATGTGCATAAGGAAACATCATTGAGTATAAGAAAGCCCTTTTTTTATATTTTTGAACCATGCCAATATGTATATCAATGCTTATAAATCAAAGCACAACAGAGCATCCTTGGAAAATAAATGTTGAAAAAGAAATGTTCATAAATGGTAAATGAGACGAAAAAAATGGAATGATGGTAGTGGAAAAATGGAGTTATGATAATGAATAAAGTCCCCTACACCCCCCAACTTAACTTGTTGCATGTCCTCATGCAACGTGGCATAAGTCATAGA
>CBVK0103101276.1:0-13865 GCA_900067695.1 Picea abies
AACACCTTAACAAAGCACTTAGCAGTTATAGTTCATCAGTATTTAACCAATATCTACTCCACAGTAAAAACCCTAATCACAGAGCATCGCAATATTCACACAGATATGATATATTCAAGAACTAAGCACATAAACATAGATTCAATCTAACATTCATTCACATTATTAAGAACAAAGCATCGAATATCTATCTATCATTCATCTTACATCAAATCACTAAGCTATCATATTAGATTCTTCCAAGCATATATCAGTGCACTAAGCATTTAATCACATAAACAAGAAAACAACCATAAAACAAAAAGAAACCACAACATAGGATATACGTGGTTCACCCCCAGCCCGGGGCTACGTCCACCAACTCTTATTCTCTTGTATTTCCTTCTATCAATCTTCTACATGCACAGAGCCATGAGATCTCACTCCACAGAGGATAGGAGATCCACGCTCACCTCGCCATATCCTCCTTCCCTAAGTTAGGTTACAACACAAATATTCTACTCAATCTCTTACAATCACTTGCACTTAGCCTTGCAAGTCGCACACATCATGCACAGAGCATATACAACAATCACTTGCACTTAGCACTAAGACTTAACACTTAGCAAGGTACCAAAAGACCTTGTCCTTTATTACCTCTCATGGAATTTTATTTATACAATACAAAAAATGCCTAAACATGGGTAAGCCCATGGTCTGACATTCCCATACCTGTTACATATCCCAAAACCCAAAAATCCCTAAAATGGGGTCGAGATACCGCGATATCCTCTTTGACTTGTGCTCCACCTTCGACAGACTATCGAAGTCCCAAAAGCAGGTCAAACATGATCAAGGATCCTCAAAAATTGGTCAAGGGCCAACAATCCTTCGGCTCTTGGATACACATCCACTTGCTCAACAATTTGTTCATGTTCTTCAACAAGTGTTGGGTTCACTGGTTCCTTAACGAGTGATGGGATTGCTTCCACATGGAAAATTACTTCCAGTTGCATTGGCTTTTTGGTTGATTCCTCTGTGTATTTCACAACACTTTGTTTGTTTCTTGCAACTCTACCGGGAGCTTTGACCTTTGGTGGTTCCATCCTTTTATATCTCGAATAAATTTCTTTTGATTATTGTTGAAAAATCTAGGGATACTTGTTCTTTCTATGTGTTTTATTGGCTCTCTTTCCTTATCTTTCATCTGATCAAGTCACAATGAGGATTATCTTGCAAGTTTCCAACTTTTATATGACCTGTCATAAATTCTCTGTCGTATCCCACTTTTCTGTTTTACCATCTTTTCTTTTTCCGGTAGCTCTTTGTCCCGTTGTGTTGTGTTCAATTTTTCTATTGCGCAGTTTCTTTAGGTTCTATCATACTTATTTCTATCTTCTACTACATGTTGTATCCATGCACTGTCTGTCTACTACTTATTCATCTACCTACTTCTTCATATTTTTTTTTTGTTTTTTCTCATTTTCTACTTTTTCCCTCCTTTTTTCTTCTTTTTTATTTTATTTTTCTTCTTTTACTGCCTACTATATATATTATGTCCAATCCTAATTCTCTGCATGATATCCACTTAGGTTTGGTAGGTCTACTATCTGTATACATTTTCAACAACTACCATTCACCATTCCTTGAAGTTCCTTTCCTGTTAAATCCTGCAACTACACAACACCACCATCTGTGATAGACTTTATCTCATATGGCCCTAGCCAATGCATTCTGAACTTCCATGGGTGCTGCAAGTATTTATTGTCGTAGAGGAGAACCAGATCTCCTACTTTGAAGTTCTTGTTCTTAATATGTATTTCATTCTCGGATTTGTCCTTTACTTTCTGTACCTCCTGATGGAAACCATCTATGATCCTATCTTCTTCTAATTCCAGAAGTTGAGCTAATATTTTCTGTGTTGCGCCTCTTTCCTTCATGTCTATAATAGTTTCAATGTTGGTAACCTTTGATTTTCTAATACTGGTAACCTTTTCTTTTCTACTACTTCTAATTCAAATTTTATTAAAAGATATTCTAATTCATTCATACCATAAAAAGTAGGTGGCTCTCATACCTATGAACCAATCCATCTTAGCGCACACGTCATTCTAGCACATCTTCTGGTAGATAATTCATGTAGTTGTTGTTGTTAATTCTCTAGTCTTGTGTTAGAGTCTGAATCACAAGAACTAATACTCCTCCAACTCAGCATTCCATTTTCAGTTGGGTTAATGTAATCCTCTTCGCGCGTGGTAGTTCTATACAACTTATTTACATCTTCTGTAATAAAATTGTTTGTCGCAAGTTCCACATACCTTCCTCCTTCTGAGGAATCCAATGGCACAATAACCCTCTACTCCCATGATTCAAAGATCATCTTTCTTGTCTTCAAATTGGTAATAGCTTGGTTATCAAAATCTCAATCCAGACCCAATAATGTCGGATATGGCGAAGTATTATCTACTATGTCAACGACTTCAAAGTTTTCCATGGTGCACGCTCCATCTAGATCTAATGGTATCCCTTTCAATATACAAATTGGCACCACTCTATGTTGATTTTATAACTTCAACTGAATAGGTGAATACCCCAATGTAGGCTCCCCCATAGCTTCCCATGTCGTTTTTGGCAAAACATTGACTTCATACCCTAAGTCTAATATAATATCCCCCATATTGAAATCTCTAATGTTTACATTCAACCTAAATTTCCTACTTCTTATTCTTTTCTTACAGACTTGATTTACTATATGTACGCCTTCTTCCCCATAATAACACCTTTCTAATAGAATCTGCAGTACTTGTAAAGAATTTTTATCATTCAACAACTTCACACAAGACCCCAAAAAATTTCTCAAATTACTTACTTGTTCTGATGGTTTCTCTCTGTTGCTCTCATAAAATAATGGGGGCATGTCATACACTAGTATATCATCTACTAGATTTTTTCATGAATTCGACGCAATATTGTCCTTCAAAATCTCTTCTCTAGCCTCTTTGAATATCTCTTTCTCTTTGCGTGCATCAAACTTTTGTTCTAACGTTGTGTTCTTCCTGACCCATTGGTATTGGTCCTAATGCTTCTTTGTTGCATCTACTCATGTCTTGGCTCCACCTCTAGTCATTATGTTTATCTTCTTCCCATCCTCTTCTTTGTTTCCACAACAATCCATTGGAAACAAAGATGTCCTGGATTGTTTCCACAATAATCCATCCTATGGTTTCTCTTGTCCAGTATCTTTACCATAAGTGTCAAACAGTCTTATTCCTTATGGTCTGATGTGCGACAATACACACATGTTGTAGGTGGTTGTGGACAATCTCTTGCATAGTGTCCAGGTTTCTGACAGTTGTGACAAACTATAGGTCCTTTATCTCCTCCAAAGCCTCTTCCTCCTCTGAATCCTCCTATGTTACCCTAATTATCTTGGCATGTTGTATTATATTGAGGTCATTGATTGTACTGTGGCTGCACATTATTGTATTGTGGTGGCACTGCACACTATTGCGTGTTGTTATACTACGGTGGTGCTCCAAACTATTGTGTGTTATTATACTTCGTTTGTGCTTGAAATCATTGCACGGTATTATATTGTAGTTGTTGCGCATTATTATATTGTGGTTACTATGTAGGTTGTGTTGTCATTAATTCAGCCTGCACCCTATATGCATCTGATGTCATCTCCATCATTATCTCCAAGTTTTTGCATTCCTTGTCTTCATGTTCAATTGAATTGCAAAAATTACAAAATGTACTCGTCTTTATTGTCTGATACTTTTGCATCATGGGACAATGATAGGGATCATGCCCATGTGTGTTTCATATCTCCCACAATGGTCCACCTGAAGATAAGGAATGTGGAATAACTACTCCTATATACTGTGTAAATAATGGACACTCATTCTTATTGTAATACCCCAAGGTCAAGCCCCCGTTGAATTGTAATTATGTCTATAGGTTGGTGAGACAAGTGTTTATAAGTTGGGAGGCTTATGTGTTTATTATGCCATAGAGCCTAGATGTTGAAGGTCGTAGAGCCTAATTTTGTATATGTAAATACTCACATCATTAATATAATTACATTGATGTGTGTAGACCGACCATTAAGAAAGAGTTATGGGGGACTAAGCTCCAATGGGAAGGGAAAGGGAAGGGGATAAGAGGCTAGGTAAAAGGGATAAGCTTGAAGTCTTAACCCAAAGGGAATATTATAATATATTTTCCTAAAAGACTAAGGTTTGGGAAATAACCCATGTTATCCTAAGTTCGTTTGGGGAAAGTAACGAACTCCAAGTGGAGAGGAATGAACTCCCAAGAGAGACATGTGTCAATCTTGGCACATGCAGTTTTATGTGGGAAATCAATCGTTGTGGGGGTTCGCTCTGCATTCTTTTCAAGGCTCCTGATTCACACACTCACGCATTCAGACACTGAGCATTCACACAGCCAACCACTTCCTCCATTGTTGACCTATTAAATATCTGTAACCTGCAAACCCTGTGAAGCTATTATGTTTTAATCCTGTGAAGCATAGCATGAATGTGCAGTGCCTGAGACATATCGCACCCTACCCATTTTTTTGTTGTTTCCCATGCCTTTTTCTCTGGACTGGTGTGGATTATTTTCATTACCAAAGCCCATACCCAATTTTTCTACGATTATTACCCTGACTGGTTTGGCCTGAGAGATGGACTGAAGAAGCAGGTTTTCAGGCCTGTGAGAAACTCTCTCCATGTGAGAGAGGTTGTTGGGGAAGTGATTTTCCTAGAGGGATCCTCACAACAATTATATTGCTATGAGATTTCTTGTTTGGCCTGTTTTTGAAGCCCTGGAAGGGGAGTTGGGCAGTTGAAGGACTATCAAGAAGAGAAGGGGAACAATCCTTGAGGTGGGATGGGCATGTGAGGAATGAGGGACTATAAGTTGTGGACATGAGTGGACTCATGTGGATAGAATCCTTCCTGGATACCTTGGAACCTCGACCTAGCCTAGGATTCCCTTTACTCTGGGTGGAGTTTAGTCCCATCTCAGGGGTGACCCACTACTGATAGCTTGGAGTAGAGTGGTCTAAGGATGGGAGATTCATGGAAGGTCTACATGCAGTTGTTGGCCTTCATAAAACGATAAGTATTATTTCTATCTTAATTTTTATGTTGTGTATCATGTACATGTACTCTCTCCAGGTGAGAGAGGTTGTTGGGGAAGTGATTTTCCTAGAGGGATCCTCACAACAGTTGTATTGCTATGAGATTTCTTGTTTGGCCTGTTTTTGAAGCCCTGGAAGGGGAGTTGGGCAGTTGAAGGACTATCAAGAAGAGAAGGGGAACAATCCTTGAGGTGGGATGGGCATGTGAGGAATGAGGGACTATAAGTTGTGGACATGAGTGGACTCATGTGGATAGAATCCTTCCTGGATACCTTGGAACCTCGACCTAGCCTAGGATTCCCTTTACTCTGGGTGGAGTTTAGTCCCATCTCAGGGGTGACCCACTACTGATAGCTTGGAGTAGAGTGGTCTAAGGATGGGAGATTCGTGGAAGGTCTACATGCAGTTGGTGGCCTTCATAAAATGATAAGTATTATTTCTATCTTAATTTTTATGTTGTGTATCATGTACATGTCTTAATATTTATAATATTTCTTGTGTAAGTTGTTTGTAGAAGATGGTTGTGATTTTCGCATTAAATTGTGTATTAGTAGAATGCATATTATTTGTTGAGTTTATCTGTATGATGTTCCACAAATATATATGTGTGCTATAACCTAAGAGGTCTATGCATGGGTATGGACAGTTTTGACTATCAGAAACAGAGTAAGAAGTTTTTATTTCAAGTAACATTGCCTAGCAGGTGGTTGGGGGTGCTACAAATTGATATCAGAGCCCATGATTTCAAAACTGAACCTGGATGGGACACGAATGTGGAATATGGAGTCAAAATTCCACAGGTATTTGATGTACAAAGTGATAGAAGGGAACTGAGAGAGCTCCTGGGTGGTAATGGAAAGATCGGGAGGTATGGTGGTTCAAGAAAGTCAGCAGAGAAAAGAGACTGCGGTAACCCTAGGTTTGGAACCCCAAAATTTAAATTTGGGTCATTGGATTTTTTCAGGAAGGGACAAACCCCTCACAACCATAGGATCCAGAGAAGGTGCACGGAGTTTAAGCACATAATTCCTTCAGACTTCGCCCTTCCGAACGGTCTAAAACTATAGTGGAGAAATTTGTCAAATCCCAGAGTTCCAAAGTCCCGGAGTTCCGAAGTCTCGAAGTCCGAAACCAATATGGACCATCCATTTCCAGGGACACGTGTCTGTAGATTAAGCAATGTTAGGAATTTCGGTAGTGCGAGGGTTGTGTGGTGTTCAGCAGCAAAATCCTCTGAAGTCTCGGAGTGCCGAAGTGTCGTGTACTTGATTCGGAAGTTTGACATTTAGGAGTTATAAGATGTACTGGAATGGAATATCCTGAATCCCAAAGTGTCAAAGTCCTGAAGCATTGAATATGACCCGAGATCTACACTCTTTCCCTACACGACGCTCTTCCGATCTCACCTGGAATGGAATATCCTGAATCCCAAAGTGTCAAAGTCCTGAAGCATTGAATATGACGTGGCATGATGATGTCACCTAGGGTGACATGGACCTACCCTAATTCTTCCATGTGTCACTTGTTTTTGTGTTTTTGGCAGGCCCTTATTACCATTTGGGACCTGACACGTGTCGTCCGTCAGTGGGGCCACGTATCACTACATTAATTATTTGACAGACGAGTAAAGGAGGTCACCTTATTCGTCGGTTCGACGCTCGGTTAGTTTGAAGTGTTGTAAGGTAAATTCTCCTGAATTATCGAAGTGTCGAAGTCCCCAAACTCCAGAGTAGCACAGTTTGGAAATTCGAAGTTCAGAAGAAATCGAGAGTAATGTTGAGGAAAGATTTGCAGACCCAGAACTCCAAAGTCCCAAAGCTCCAAGAAGCGATTATTTGGTAGCTAGGCATTGGGGAGGAATGTTGTGTTGAGACGAGAAATCCTCCGAAGCCTAGAGCTACAAAGTGTCGAAGCACGGATTGTGACGTGGCATGATGATGTCAGCTGGGGTGACATGAACCTCCTCTAGGTGTGCCATGTGACATCGGGTTTTGTACTTTTTCAGGCCCTATTGTACCAATAGTTATCCGACATGTGTCATTCGAAAGTGGGGCCACATGTCACCACCTTAATTGATGATAGTTGTACTAAGTGGACCCAGAAAGGTTTAGAAGTTCACAGATTCGACGTTTGGAGGAAATGTTGGAAGAAGTTGTGGAATCCTCCGAAGCTCGAAGCTCCAGAGTGTCAGAGTGACACGACGTAATTACGTCACCATGAGTGATGTGGACCTATTCATAAATATTATGTTCGGGAGATTTGAAGGGTAATATAGAAGAAACCTCCGAAGACCTGGAGTCCTGAAGCCCCGAAGTCTCGAAGCATTGGAGAGACATGACATGCAGACGTCACCTTGGGTGACATGGACCCATTCTAAGCATGCCATGTGTCAACCTTATTTGTATTTTCACATGCCATTCATACCAATTAGAACATGATACGTGACGTTCGTTGGATGGAGCCACGTGTCCACTTTGTAACTCTTCCATGTGGCACATTGGTACGTGGATGTTGACGAGACTCCAGGAGTTCATCAATTCAGAATTCGGAGGAAATGGATGGTGGAAGAAGATACAGGAGCCATCGATCTAAGGAAAGAATAGATCATGACCATCGATGGATTAATTCAACAGAAATCCACAACAGTCGTCAAATCTGGGAGTTGCAGAGTGGAACCATCGGATCAACATCTGATTAAGTCCTGACCATTGGATCAGCACAAGTAATATATACGGTGGAGAGAATTTGCGGAGATCGAGGGAATAACTAACAATCATATGGTTTTAACCTACGCAATAATCCTAAACTGTTGATCTGCAGATTTGGCAAGATCAATGGTTGGCATCGATTCCACTACAGGCCAACAGTTTCTATTGTGGAACTAGGGAAAGGAGATAAATGTCGTGCTAGTTGGGACTCTCCAATCGTCCCTAGTCGTAGATCTCCAGGTTGTTTCAAGAATCACCGTCAATCCTCAATAGAAGGTTAGCACCTAAATAATTGAGCGAGTTCATAGCCTTGAACACCTAGGTCATATTTATAGGTCCTTTGGGCATACGAGGAGAAATATGTTCAATGCCTCTATATTAAAAATATGGTTATGCAGATATTTGATCATGTTAGTGATTGAATCTGAGAGCTAAGATGACCCATGACACCCTGATTTTAGGATTTTCAATGGATTTACATGAGAAGACTGCATAAAAGGGTTTTAGGATGGGAGGTCCTACGTCAATAACTTTCTACTCGAGACTCAGATTTGACCGTGAAAGCAGGAGTTAGAAAGGTCTTGAACGATAGAATATAATTGTTAACCTAGAAATTGGATCTGAATCCCCAAATTCCTAGGAAAATAGTAAAAGGAAGTCTAATATATATTATTGAACCAGAACGGTTCAATTTTTCATGAAATTATTGAGAACAGTTATCCTAACAAAGTTTTGTTGGCTGCAAATTTTTGCAGAATTAACCATTATCAGAAAGGAACAGAGTTATCACAAAGTGCAGAGAGGTGGATGATGCACAAGATGATTACAGTAAGTAATATGAGAACAAAGGAATGGATGTCCATTTGGGTATGGAAGGAACAAACTCCAGTGGACATGGAGAAGAAAAGGATGATAACATGAATATGGAAAAAACCATTAGAAATTTGCAGAAAGATGTCCAAAGTCACAAGGATGATAATGAAAGGCTTATGAAATCCAAGGATAAGTAGGAAGACTTCAACATGAAGTTAAATCAGAGCTTGGATAGAATTGAAAATAATTTGGATAAGGAGAGTGCCTCCAGCAAATCAGGAAGCCAGAGGACCCCTGAGGATAAAAGAAGATCAAGGAGTGGTAGCAGACATCACCATCACTCCCAAGGACATTCCAATAGGAGATCACATAGAAACTCAAGTCCATCTCATGTCAGGAAGCATAAGAGGTTTGGGGTAGATGAATTGAGAGGAGAAATGAATAATATTGAATCTCCTACTTTTGATGGACGGCACAAGAAAGATAAAGATGTCGAGACATGGTTGTTGGGCATGAGAAAATACTTCCAACTACATAACTATTCTTCTCGTGTGGAAGGAAGAATTGTTATTTATTAGCTGAAAGAAAATGCATTCATGTGGTGGGATCAAATTTTGCAAGTGTAGCACATCAGAGAGAAGAATGTTACTTGGAAGGAATTCAAGAAGAATTTTGAGAATAAATACTTAACCAAGAGGTATTATGACAAAAAGATGAAAGTGTTCTTCGAACTCAAACTGGGCATCATGACCATTGATGAGTATGAAAGGAGATTTTTAGAACTGTTGAAGTATGTCTCCTTCATCAAAGATGAGACAGTTAAGATCTAGAGATACTTGAGTGGGCTGCTATCTTTCATCAGTGATTAAATTCAGTATGATGATCCTAAAACTTCAGAGGAAACCATAAGAAGGGCCAATTGCTTATACGATCAGCATAAAAGAAATCCTACTTTCCAAAGAGCTTGGGAAGACAAGAAGAAATTCAAGATGGAGTAGAGGAAGAAGGGGAACAAGCCATCCTTCTTCAGAAATAGTTCCCAGGGACAGCAAACCCCTAGAGAGCCCAAAATGACTGAGAGAGGTGGGAAAAGGCCAAGGCAGACGCTCATTCAATGATGGGGTTGTAAAGGAGATCATATGTATAGATATTTTCCACACATAAGTGACAAAGTGAGATTTGTCCACAATATATATCAAGTTGAAACTGTGGATGATATGGGAATAAGTGTTCCAAAAATCTATGCAGCCCTGGATAACAAGCAAGCAGAGTTTCAATCACACATGATTGAAGTAGAAGGTCTAATCAATAACCGTGAATTTACTATTTTAATAGATTTAGGAGCTAGTAATAAATATATAGATCCTAAGGTAGTGGAAATATTGCAATTTCCAAGAAGCAAGCATGGGAAATCTTGGTTGGTGTAGCTGGCTACAGGAGCCAAGAGAAAAGTTGTTAAGTTGATTAAAGCATGTCTGGTGGACATGAATGAGTTGGGTACCAAGGTAGATTTGAACATCCTTCTCTTAGGTTAATATGATTGTCTAATTGGTATGGATTGGTTGGACCAACACCATGTTGTCTTAGATTGTCATAACAAGGCATTTACTTGCCTGAATGAGGAAGGGAACCCAAGAACACTCCAAGGAATTCCTAGGGTAGTTACTATCCGAGAGATCTCAACAATGCAGTTGAAGAAGTCTTACAGGAAGGGCTTCCAAATAATCGTGGCTCATATGGAGGAAGAACCTAAGGATAAGGTGCCAAATCTTGAGGATCATGTGGTCCTGAAATATTTTGAGGATGTGTTCAAGGAGATACCGAGATTACCTCCTAAAAGAGATGTTGATTTCTCTATAAATATGATGCCTGGAGCAACTACAGTATCGAAGACTCCCTACTGGATGAGTACATCGGAGATGAAGGAGTTGAAAATACAGCTTGAAGAACTTCTGAGGAAGAGGCATATACACCCAAGTGTGTCACCTTGGGGTGCCCAAGTTTTATTTGTAAAGAATAAGGATGGGGCATTGAGGTTGTGTATTGATTTCAGGAAGTTAAACAAAGTAACTATCAAGAACAAGTATCCTTTGCCAGTGATTGATGATCTCTTTGATCAGTTAAAGGATGTAAGGATATTCTCAAAGATTGATATTAGGTCAGGATACCATCAAGTAAGGATCAGAGATGAAGAAATCAACAAGAATTCCTTCAGGACAAGGTACGGTCATTACAAGTTCACAATGGTGCCATTTGGGTTATCAAATGCACTAGATGTTTTCATGTACTTAATGAATGGTGTTATCCGGGAATACTTAGACAAGTTTGTCATTCTCTTTTTAGATGACATCCTTGTATATTCCAAGTTGGAAGAAGAACATGAGAATCACTTGAGGATGGTGTTACAAGTGTTAAGGGAGCACCAATTGTATTCCAAATTGAGCAAGTGCTCATTTTATCATAACGGAATTCACTATTTGGGGCATATCATATCCGAAGAAGGAATACCAGTGGACCCCAAAAGGATTGAAGCTATAAAAGGGTGAATGGAACCTAAAAATGTGATCGAATTCAGATCCTTCATGGGTCTAGTTGGATACTACATAAGATTCATTGCAGGGTTTAGAGGATTGCTCACCCTATCACTTCCTTGCAAAGGAAGGGGGTGAATTTTCAATGGACAACAAAATGTGAAAGGAGCTTCCATCAATTGAAGGACTTGTTAACCAGTGCTCCAATTCTAAGAAATTCAAATCCGAATGAATATTTCATGGTTTGCACATATGCATGCAAAGAAGGACTTGGTGGAGTCCTTAGCCAAAACGGATTTGCGGTACATTTTGAATCCAGAAAATTGAAAGAGCATGAAAGGCTCTACACAACTCATGATTTGGAGTTGGCAGCCATAGTACATGCCTTAAAGAAGTAGAGGCACTACCTCATGGGAAAAATATTTGAGCCAAGGACAGACCATAATGGTATGAAATATTTTTTTGATCAGCCAAATTTAAATTCCAGGCAGAGCACATGGTTAGAATTCCTCTGTGAGTATGACTTTGATATCAATCACATCAAAGGAAAAGAGAACAAAGTGGTTGATGAACTTAGAAGGAGAGTGCATGAACTACATGCTACAACCATTAGCATGTATCAAACTAATATTAAAGGCAGAATTTCTGAGGCTACAAAAGTAGATTTGCATTACATGGAGTTAGTAACAAAATTACAGCAAGGCAGAATGCAGCAAAAGGTTGAAGATTATAAATTGGGAAATGATGAAATTCTCCTATACGGGAACAAAATTTATGTGCCCAAGTATCAAGAATTGAGGAGTATGATCCTGAAAAAGATGCATAATGCACCTTATGTTGAACACCCTGGATATCAGAAAACAATTACAACAGTCAAAAGCCAATACTATTGGCCATGCATGAAGAAATAAATTGTTGAGTACATTGCTAAATGTTTGGAGTGTCAAAAGGTCAAGGTTGAGCATAGACATCCAGTTGAGTTGTTGTATCCATTGTCCATTCCTGAGTGGAAGTGGGAAGTGGTGTCAATGGATTTCATCACCAAATTTCCCAAAACAAGCAAGCAGCATGATTCTATCATGGTGGTGGTGGACAAGCTTACTAAAGCTGTCCATTTCATTCCAATGAAGATTACTCACAAGGAAACCAATGTTGTTGATATTTATATGAGGGAAGTAGCACGCATGGCATACCCAAGACAATTGTGTTTGACAGAGACCCAAATTTTACCTCAAATTTTTGGAGGGGATTATTCAAAGGGTTCGGAACAAATCTAAACTTCATCACAACTTATCATCCCGAGTCTGATGGGAAAACAGAAAGGGTGAACCAAGTGATAGAGGATATGTTAAGGATGTACGTGATGGAAAAAAATGGGAAGACTATCTACACTTGGTAGAATTTGGTTACAATAATGGGCACCAAGAATCTATGAAGATGAGCCCATTTGAGGCACTTTATGGTAGAAAGTGAAACACACCAATAAGTTGGGACAACCCAGTCGATAGAGCAGTAGTTGGGCCTGAGTTGCTCAAGGAAATTGAAGAGAATATGTCAAAGATTAATCAGAATTCAAGGGTTGCTCAAGACAGGAAGAAAAGCTACCGCTAATAAGTGTAGAATTCATAGAGAATTATGTATTGGAGATCATGTGTTTTTGAAAGTAAAGATCAATAGAAGTTCCCTGAAGTTGGGAAACCATTCCAAATTGGAAGCTCATTACTGTGGGCCATTTGAAATCCTAGAAAGGATTGGGCTTGTAGATTATATGCTTTCATTACCTTCATCTATGACCATTCATAATGTATTCCAAGTATCATTCCTAAAGAAATATAAACCTAATGCTAATCATGTTATTGATTGGAATGTGATTCAGGTGGAGCAAGAAGGCGCTTTTCAAGTGCATCCAGTATGCATTCTAGACCAGAAAATCGAGCAGATTTAGAATCAATCCATCGAGCTTGTAAAGGTCCAATGGAATTGCTACAGTCCTAAGGATGCCACTTGGGAGCACGAAGAGGCCATGCGGGCAAAATACCCGCATCTTTTTGAAGATTTTTGAAAATCTTGATGTAATATGTAAATATGTTGCACTGAGGACATTGCATAAATAAGGGGAGGGGATTGTAATACCCCAATGCCAATCCCCTGTTGAATTGTAATTATGTTTATAGGTTGGTGAGCCAAGTGTTTATAAGTTGGGAGGCTTATGTGTTTATTAGGCCAGAGAGCCTAGATGTTGAAGGCCACGAAGCCTAATTTTGTATATGTAAATACTCACATCATTAATATAATTACATCATTATGTATAGACCAACCACGAAGAAAGAGTTATGGGGGACTAAGATCCAATGGGAAGGGAAAGGGAAGGAGCTAAGAGGCTAGGAAAAGTGGCTAATATTGAGGGCTTAACCCCAAGGGAATATTATAATATATTGATCTGGATTTATGTAGGAACACAATGAAATACAGAAATACACATAAACATAGAGATGCAGCGGAAATAAGACTTCATTTCATTAATAACAAATGACTGTAATATGCTTACAAACAGAATGTAAATAAACTAGCTAAGGCGCTGGTAGCTTATCTCTGAGAAGAGATGTGGCTGCTACTCGTGAGAAGATGATTACAATGAGGCTCTAGAGGCCTTTTTACAATAGAAGAGAATGCCAAAATTCATAT
>CBVK0103101294.1:0-10479 GCA_900067695.1 Picea abies
AACGAGGCCCACATGACTTTTGGCGCTTCATCTCCTAGGGTTAGGTTTTCGGATGTCTAGGGTTTTTGGCATTCCTTTTTATTGTAAAAATGCCTTCAGAGACTCATTGTAACCATCTTCTTGCGAATGCGAGTAGCCGTCACATCTCTTCTCAGAAATAAGCTTCCACCATTCTAGTGAGTCTTTCACTCTGTATTTTTACAGTCTCTGTACATTTCTTTCATTAATAGAAATTGTGTATTACTGTATATTTGTGTTTATGGTTGCATCTCTGATACATTTGTGTTATATTATTGAATATTTTTGATATCTTTGTGCATTTCTTTATTATATCTCCGCTCTCATTTCGTGCCGAAAATAATCCGGATCATAGATCAACTTAGGTTTTCCCATCAGTGCCCAGGTCTGCTTCGTCATAACATTGACCTCCAACCCTAAGTTGAGGACCACATAATATATATCATAATATCCAATCTGATCATTCATATGTAGCTCCTTATTTTTCCTTCTCTTTTTGGATACTTGGTGTATTGATCTACTTAGTAAGGGATCTATCTTTCCTAGATCATACTGTCTGATCAGGTTTTGTAGCTCTTGTACAATGCTCTCATCCTTTATCAAATTAATGCAAGTGCATAAGAATTCCATGAGATTACTTAACTCTTTTCCTTCTCTATCCGAAGCAGACTGATCAAATTCCAGAGGCATTCCACATTCTCTTTCTTCTGGTCGAACCTTTGATGAAGAAGCTTGATCTCTACTGAATTATTTTCTTGCTTACTCAAATGTTTGTTTATCTTTCTTTCGATCAAACTCTTGTGTCTTCTCTACATCTTTTCTGACTCTTGATTGTTTTGTAGTCATCTCTAGAGTCACCATGTCTTCTCCTATAGCAGTGCCTCCTCTAGTGATAACAGTGACTCTGGGATCTACTCCATGAGGTTCTGTTGTGATTAGTTGTACTTGTTGGTTTCCTCCCCATCATTCCTGAAGTTTGGATAACAGCACAGAGAAATATTGTATGACATGTTCAAATGAGTTGCAGTAACTAAAAATGGTACAAGTCTTTTGACAGTCCCTTTCCAAATGACCTGGTTGTGCACAGTTATAACAAATGATCTGACCTCAACCTCGGCCCATGCCTCCTCCTTGTCCTCTTCCTCTGAATCCACCATGAGGGTTGAATTTTCCTCTTCCTAGGGAGTTATACTACGTAGTGTTCCCTTCTTGTTGTAATTTGCCTTGAATTTTGTAGATATCCCTTGATCGTTCATGTAAGAGGTCGTAAGATCTACAGTCCTTATCACCATGACCCACATATTTACAAAATGTGCAGTAGAGGTTTGTAGGTGTCTAAACATACTTTTGCATATAATAGCATTCTCCAGGGCGATGTCTATTTCTACATACCTCGAACCAAGGTAGAGTAACTTGCTTCAAAGGGCTCAGAGATCCAGAAGCCAAGTATTCATGAAATAGAGGGCAGTTCTCCTTGTCATGGCCTTTTGATTTGCATCTAATGCACCAAATGTCTTCTCTCTTATATTTTCCCTTGTCATTTTTCATATCTTCGACCTACAGTGATAAGCTAGTTAGCTGACTCAAGATTTAACTCATACCTAAGTTGGATTATTCCATAGGGGTCGATTCTACTTTCATGGTGATATCAAATGCCTCAGCTTGTGAAGCAATCTTATGTTGCATAAGAGAGACTCTGATGTTTGGTAGGAGGGCAGCAATGAACCATTCTTTGTTCTTCTTGTCTGGGATCTGAAAACTCAAATGACCTATCAAGTTCTTAAACCTCTTATCAAACTCCCAAACAGGTCCAGCTACTTTCTACTTGATTTCTTTCAACTCTATGATGCACTGTGATTTCGAATTGGGTTTCTTGAATTCAACAATCAACACAGTCTTAATCTCATTCAATGGTTTCAGCTGGACAACTCCTTGGATGAACTTCATGTACCAACTCATGGACAACTCCTTGGATGAACTTCATGTACCAACTCAGTGCGCGATCTCTCAAGGTAGTACTAAACTGATCTCATTTAATAGGTTCATCGGTGACATTCTTAATACTCCATACAGCTTCACATAGGAACTAGTTTTAGTCAGGATCTTTAGATCCATCTCCTCTAAAGGTGGGTAACCTCATCTCATCTGTCATAGATCTTCCTAGGTTTCCTGATTGAGTGTGCACTGAACCACTTGTACCAATGCTTTGAGTGCTCTGATAACTTAGGTTACTTTGGTTACTTAATGTTGTTAAAACAACAAGGGGCGTAATATCACTTACTTCAACAATATACGTAGTCCCTGAAGTTTTTGACTTTTCTCGGAGAGGTTCTTCGGTCTTCTCTTCTTCTTCCCTAGTGGACTATGAATGTTCCTTGTTCAACAACTCTTCTTCTTCTCCACTGTAGAAACCTTCTTTTTGTGCTGGTGGTTTGTGAGTATGCTCGAACAAGTTCACTAGAGGAACTTCTCTAAAGGTTCTCCCACTGCGTGTGTGTCTGACCTCTATGTCACTGTCATTGTCTAAATTCTTGAACATTATCTTTTTCAATCTGACCCACTACTATATCTTCAAAATTTTATTCTCTTGCAATAGCATCTTGATCTTCAACTTCAAGAAGTGTAAAATTTTTCCTCTAGGTCCCTTAAATAAATATCTCTTTGCTTAGCTATATGATTCTACCCTATCAAAAGAAAACTCTGTGGTATACCCTTTGATGGTACTATCAAACCTATGATCTACTACTCTTGACATAGTGTTATCAATTCTCTTGACCTTCTTGATCATCGTTAACGCACAAACCACGGGCGGTCTAGATCTGATATCAAACTAGGTATCTTCTAATCTGGCCAGCCACTCATATAGCTCCTTATGAATCCCTCCAAAGAAAATCTCATGTATATCAGTAAAGATATTCCTTCCCAACTAGTCTTTTGTGCTAATATTAGGGTTCTTATTCTAAGCTTCTGCAAAGTCCTTATCTTGTTCTTATATCCACTTCTGAATCTTTGTCTTTGATGGAAACCACCTTGACATTCCCTCAAGAAGATCTCGGCAACGGAACCATTTGTTGACACAAGGTCAAACCTAGGGTTTAGTTCTAATAGCACACCAACAAGCCCTAATTATTGGCCCTTTCAGCAACACCTGCGAGCAGATGTAGTCTCACCCGAAGTAGCTATAGGGGGTTGCAGAACACAGGTGTCTACGACCAGAGGAAATGCAACTAGAATCAAGGCAACCACACACGGAGATCATATTATTATTTCCAAGCATAAACCTATTTCACACAGTTATATATCAGATCTAACATACTAATGCATCATCAAAGTAACAGAAGTAAATAACACATCATAAACCACTCACAACACAAGATATGCATGGTTCACCCTCTCCCTAGGGCTACGTCCACAGAATTATGCTTTATAATATATTAGGTGAAAGATTACAGTTCTATTTGTGCTCTTAACTTGCAGATATTTTCTCCTTCTCTCTTATCTCTATCTCCTTCCCTACACACCTAGCTGCATGGTTGATCTTCGCACCCAGCTGAATATCTTACAATATCAAATGCTCTCATAGCACAATACTTTTCTCTCTACATTAAAAACAACCAAATCGTGACCAACTCATTCTAGGTCCTCTTGAGCTTTATTTATACATTACAATAGCTCACTGACAGCCTTAGGCTTAAACCTAGGTGTCAAAACCCTAGATACCAAAACCCTAGGTGTCTAAAACCCTAGGTCAACTTGACCTGTGTTTTCAGGGCCTTGCGAACCTGTCTTTCCTTCCTTCCCATGAGGTTCTCCAAAGCATCTACCGATGTCTTTTTTCTCTTGTTGAGTTGTCCATGATACACCTTCCTTGCTAATTTGTCTTCCTCAATCTCCTCATTCAACAGTTTTCTCTCTCAGACTTCGCTCCATCTTTTTTTGCTTCTTTAACCACTTCGACCTAATTTCAGTCAACCTTCCTTTCGCATAGTTTGTGTTTCTCCTTTTCTTCCATAATATTATCTTTCTTCCATAACCAAGGGCTAACACAACTACATATGTAATATTTTGGAGAATATTTTCAGTTTGATCCTTTTCCTTTAACATGAATGTGGCTACCTCATGTTGAATAGTATTTGTTTTGGAGTCCAACTAGGACCATGCATCAGAAATAAGGTCAACTCGGTTAGGTGGCACAACTAGTGTGATATCTTCTGGAAGTTCAAGAATGACATGGAGAAAAGATGGCCAGAATTGAAAAAACTTGTCAAAAACAGCTGCAACAGTGGATTCATCATGTACCAGTAAGTTCTGCTCAATCACTTTGGAAACAATGGCTTCAATGACAACGTCGCATAAGGATTTTGTTTGTTGTGTGAGGTTTCTATTGGTCTATTTGACTATTGTGATACCATGTTCCAACTGATCAATTGAGGCCCAAATAAAGTTAATAATATGTGGTGTATCCCTGGTGGACAATTCTCCATTGCTAGAAACAAAATCCCAAGGTGGTCGTGAAGCAAGCAACTGACCACTTGTGAGAGATTGCTCTAAACATATCGGAGTACCAACAGCCTCTGGTGTAGGTGAGTGTAATCTAAGACTCCACACAATCCGATTGGTGACCTCTGGTGGAAGTGTTGTTAGCACCTCTTTCTGCTCTAAGAAGAGATCCATGATAGCTCATTGTTGTTGAGGATCCTGTAGCAAAGGCACAATTTGTTCCTTGACAGAAGTAGTGCTCTACACTGACTGAGTATCATATTATTCATTAAGTGGGTCCTGTGGAGGGTCCTCATCCATCAGAACATGATTTTCATGACCTATCTCAGGTTGTAGCTGATTGATCATCTGGAGAGTTGAGTGATGGGGGACTAGAAGTTTTTGTATCTATGGAGATGTGGAAGGGAGTGGACCAGTTGTTGTATCGGGTTGAGTAGTAGAGTCAGGTGAAAGTGTATGAAATTGAGTATGGGGTGGGGATACAAGTGGTGTGTGCACAACCGTGGTGGACCCATCATTCTGTGGAAGGTTGGATCTGTTTGAGAGGGTCATCAAGGATATGGATGATGGGGGTTGTGGATGGGAAAGTTAATGAGGTCAAAAGTTTAGAGTGTTTCTAGGGTGTGTTGGTTGTGGAGCCTGATTATCTTCCTGATTTAGAGGTCTTTGTTTTTCATCCGTGTTTATACCCCATGATGAATTTACACCCCTCCAAGAGGGGGAGTGTAGGCGAGGATTTCCCCTCTTGCGGGGTCCGGAAGTGAAGCCCCTCAAGGAAAAATTTCCTTGTAAATGTATATTGTAATTTCATAGTAAATATATATGTGTCTCTATTGTATTGTGTATCTTCTGTGTTTTATTTCCACATTTTTTTTATTTTATTTCTCCGTGATCCTGTTTTTCTAACAGGGTGGTGTGGTATGCATTGGAGGTGGGTTGGTATGTGCGGAAAGTGGGGAAATGTGACTTTATGGTGGGATGGAGGAAACGGGGTTAGCCTCAGCGATAACAGTATCATCAGTGGATTGGAATGGGGATTTGGTACAAAATTTCTTCCAACGAAGAAAATAAATCATGACGTCCCACAATTGCTTACATGAGATCGTAGCATCATCAGGAATGGAAGCGAATGGAATCTAAAGTGTGCCACTAGGAAACAATTCATCTTTGTCTTCCCATGACTTTTCCTCTGAACTGGTAGGTTTCCAAGTTCTCTTTCTCACGCTAGGGCAGATATACAATGTATCCACTGGATCCGACCTTTATGCAATGGTGGGCATCGCATAAGAAACATCGGTCTTCTTCATTTCAATAGTGACCCGAGGACACGAGGTGAATTCTTTATCAATCCCAACTTCATCCAAGTAAAATGCTAATGGATGTGTATGAAAAGAGATGGGTCCACCCCATAGGCCACACAAATGTATGATCCAGACTCATTCTAAACCATATATTATGGGTATGCCAATTGAGTAGTGCCTGTGGAATTTGGGATCATTGTGTTATGGAAATGAATTCATCATATTGTTGTGTGAAGGTGAGATTATGAGAAACATTGTTGGTAGATGAAAGGAGAAAATTCCATGGGTCAAAGAGATTAGCGATGCCACCATCTATATTGCGAGCAATGTTGTGCCCCTGCAATGGTTACCACTTCCATATGGGGAAGGTGATGAGCAAGTATCCATAGATAAAATAACATGGTCGGTCATGTGCATCTGCACAAGACTGGAATAGTTCAGTGAGTAGATATTTGCACCAATTCATAAGGGCACCATTCTTACTGAATTTCACCAATAGAATGGTGTCTAAAGTACACTCTCCATTCGTGTACTTACGCATTACTTTCCCTGCAATCAGATAGAAATCCATATGGACCTGCTCATTATTAATCAATGAAATGTGTGCTCCTTGCCCTCCATAGTGTGTACCACATTTTTCTTATAGGCTTAGCTCCCCCTTCTTTTCATCGTGCTCCTTCGAGCCTTGAAAACATTTGGTGACATCCTGGCCTTGCATGGAAAACTTGGCAAGCATGTGGATGTCCTCTACATGGATTGGGTAAGCCTAGTCTAGCCATATGTAACTGTTGTGCACTCTATTGATCAGGAATCTGGTGTAGCATGTCGCTTCTTCACAAGTACCAAATACCGGTAGGTCGTGGAGACACAACAAATTAGAATCCCACAAGGGAATGTAATTAAGCTTCAACTTCCACTAGAACTCTTTGTCAAGAAATGTAGTGCAATCCATGAAAATGTCGGTAACCATGTGGGGGAATTCATAAGCATCGGTAGAATCAAGGTCAACCAACCTGATTTTTTTGACCTTTCCATGTAGATATCCTTGAACAATGACCTGTGGATCAATGAACTCCATTGGAACAACGGTTCGACTAGCTCCTCAACTAGTTTTACGAACCATTGGAACAGGTCGAAGATGGTAAAAAAATAACACAAGGGGGAAAAGGCTTGGATGTGGTCTTACAAATTTCTCAAGAGGCTCGAGGACTGAGCCTAGAGTAAGCGTAAGAGTAAAACAATAGATGAATCCATTGACCAAAGATGTGTTTATAAGTGATATGTGGAAGATGTCAAGACAGACATGCATTGAATACTATAAGGTGACAAGATTGGGTATGAACACCGAATCAATCCCTGGAACACGACATAATCCAAAACAAGATTTAGGTAACAAAATGCATAACTGAAAAGTTGGTAACGAGATATTAGATCAACTTGATAAAGTAATGAGCAAGTAAGTGGTTAACCGTAAAAAGGTGGATAGTTGTTAAACTTTAAGTGATGGTGACAACAGAGATGCAATGATGGGTAAAAATGTACTAGCATATTTTAACGACCCATGTGATGACACAAGAGCACAAGATTCTAATTTCAACAACATTAAGTATGAGAGGATGTGACTACGACCTCCCCAGCCACAAAGTGAATATCTAAGTTGGGTGACTTGGATAGGACAATAAATCACTACGACACATAAACATAGAACACATCACCATGTATTGACAGAAAGTTAGTAAAACAGATACAGAAATGGAAATCTTGTTTACTAACCCACTCCGGGAACCGAGATCATAGTGAAATTGTAATTATGCAATAGATGGGTAGGTATTTAGGCGTGCACCAGTCACCCAGCTAGGTCGAATGACTCCATCAAGTTGCGCTAATTTGACAGCTCCATATTCACAGATTTTTGCAACTATAAAAGCACTAAGCCAGTGCATTTGAATCTTTCTCATATGCTTATGATACTTGTTATCATATAAGAGCACGAAATCACCCTACACAAATGAATTACGCTTTATATGTCGATTATGACAAGCCTTTTGTCATGATTTCTCCACAATATGATGAAGATCTGCTAAGAACCTAGCTTCCTCAATTTCCATCAATTCCTCCACCCACGCAACAATGGATTCATCCTCGGTCATATTGGTAGCTTTTGCAATGAGTAGAATTGGGGTGAGAAACTCAGCTGGAACAACTACTTCTCGGCCATATACCAGTTGGAATGGCATGTACATGTTTAATCACTTTGTGGTATTCTGGTATGCCCATAACACAGTTGGAACTCACTCATCCCAATCATCCTGATTTGCGCAACAAACCTTAGTCAACCCCATATCCAAGATTTTTTTAAATGCTTCCATTGTTTTGTAAGCTTGAATATGATAAAGAATTCTCTTATGATGCTAAATAAAAAATTCTATGGTAAGGATTGTTATAGTTTCATTGAAAAAGTACGATCCCTAGTCACTATTTAAGATGCGAGGACAACCAAACCTGGTAATAACATTTTAAAAAATAAATCTTGTTGCGGTGGCCATAGAACAATCCTGAATAGGCTTTTATTTATCCCAGTGAGTTAGTTATTCAGATCCGGTAATTATGTATTTGGCCTTGAAATGCTTAGCTGTAGGATTTATCAGACCGATGAAATTAACATCCCATTTTTCAAAAGCTTGTAGTGTGCAAAGAAGGTGCAGACTCATCGTAACAGGATGGTTTTCCCACTCTTTGTCATACACTGCAGACTCTAGAATATTCCTTAGCATACATTAATATTGTAGGACACCATAGTCCTTCCTATAATATATTTCTAGCAGTTTCCTTTCTTCTAACATGCCCTCCCGCAACTCCACTATGACATTCCCATAGAATATCAGGTTGTTCATGGTAAAGCACACAGTGTTGCAAGATATTATCCAATCCCAATTTGTATATTTGTCCCACAATCAATTGATAATATGTTTCCCGAACCACTAGGTGCCTCTTTTGTGTTGCAAAATATCTTTCCGGCGTAGAACCAATAGTTAAAAATAGGGCAATGTATAACAAATAATCATGAATGGCCTCAATACAAAAATAGATTTGCATATGGGAGATAGGAATATACATGTCCCCCACTTTCTCTAAACTATAGCCAAGACAAGTGATATGGCCCAACATTTAAATTGTCAGTCTTAACAATGACCTCAAAAGAGAACTCTTGAAACAATAGAAACCACCTACAAATGTGACCTTCTAACACAGGTTTGTTCTCCAAATACTTCAAAGAAAAATGGTCAGTAAAAAACTTAAAATGACTTCCAAGTAAATAATGCCTAAACTTTTGTAAAGCATACACCATATCCAAACCTTCCCTTTCAGTTGTGTTGTAGTTACGTTCAACTTGTAAAAGTTTGCGACCAGCAAAGTATATAGGATGGTCCAAGTTTCCTTCCCCTAGTTGCACAAGAATGGTGCATAGCACAACTGTAGAGGCATCAATATGGACAAGAAATTCAACTTTCCTGTTAGGATAAGTTAGAATGGGTGTAGTGCTCAAATTTTATTTTAGCAAGTCGAATGCCTTATCACAGTCTTGAGTCCAATGAAACCCTTTTTATTTCTTGAGAATTTGTTCCAAAGGTGTCGTTATGCTCGCGTAACCCCTGATAAATTGGTGGTAATAAAGAGTATGGCCCAAGGTCATGCACAACTGCTTGATAGTGATAGGAGGAGGTGTTAGCGATCAAAATGTAATGGACTTTTGAGAACGTTTTCATCTCTCTCTGTTTTACTTAATGCTTTCTTCAATCTTTTGGTCAGTGTCTTAACCTCTAGGTCCTTCATCAATTTCTCAGTTATTACTTTTTCCCCGAGATCTTTTTCTTTTTCCTTTTACCTGCATTCCAAAAGTGTTGTTAGTATTTCCTAAAACCATAGTTTTGTTTTACCTTTTAGATTTGCAATTGTAAATCTCATCATCAAAGATGTGGTGTGTGCTTTTGAATATCGTGTTCCTAAGTCACAAATCATACTATACAATTTTAAGCGGCCCACAGGTAAATCTTTATGTCAAAACCTAGCCATATGACAAAGCATGAATATATACAATAGTAACCTAAGCCATATCATATATGCTAAACTTAGGTCGATCACAAATCCACAAACCTAAGGCCACGAGTCAAACTATGAGAATCTAGTCATGAGCCAAAGAAGGAGTCAAAAGCACGCATCCTGCCAAATGTTTTTGGTCGAAATTTACAGAAGTCGGTTGTCAAAATTTTGCAGAGGCAGAAGTTTCAAAGTTATCCATAATCACAGGTGCCAGCTTTGCAAATAGTAAGAGTCACCAGCATGCCAATTCGAGAGGTCAAATAAAGCCACAAACCAAGCCACGCACAAGCACCAAGTTCCATTGTCTACTCAAATCATCGATAGGTTGTCAGGTCTATCCTAGTAAAACATGATAAAGACGCAGCAAAAATAGATGGTTGTGTATGCATAAGAGTTCAAAAGGTTTTCAGATAAGTCTCACAAATTTATCAATGAATAATTAAAAGCTCGGTGTCTTCAATGATGAGAGTAAATATTAATGTAGAAAATGGGGCAGACAGAAGATGTAAACATGACTGGATGCAACAAGCTCTTCATAGTTGTGTGACTTACCTTTCCA
>CBVK0103101359.1:0-14261 GCA_900067695.1 Picea abies
AACTCGCTCCCAAATTTTATGGTCCTTATAAAATTCTCAAGTGAGTGGGGTTCGTGGCCTACCAGTTATCTCTTCCCAATCATTCTAAGATCCATCCCATTTTTCATGTCTCGTGCTTAAAGAAAGTGATTGGAACTAAGTGCAAAAATCAAACCAATCTCCCTAATTTGGATGAAGAAGGTTCCATTTGGTTGTAGTCACAAGTAGTTTTGGATCAGCAAGAGTGTCATCTCTATCAGTGCACCATCAAGGAAGTGTTAGTTCAGTGGAAATATACAAATCCAAAAGATTCTTCCTGGGAGTCAGCCACCATTCTACAACAATTTCCTCATCTCAATCCTTGAGGACAAGGTTGTTCTTAAAGGGGGAGGGCATGTTCTTAAAGAGGGAGGGCATTGTTCTTAAAGGGGGAGGGCATTACAAAATATATGGAATAAAATGAAAACTATATAACATCAAACTACTACTAATCACATATCATCTACTATTGATCATATATCCTCTTTATCCTTCAAAGGTGAAGTGCTCAAGGAAAAATAGAGTAATGTGCCCTTATCATAAAATACACGTATAACATATATCAACCATGTGAGATGTCCATAATATTTTTTTATTACATAGAGGTGTTGACCACGATCTTTAGGGCTAAGACTCATTTCTACTGTAAATAAATGCCTTTTATCTCATCACTAACAATCATTTCTATTGCATTTCACTTTGAAGTTATAAGAACCATACCATTTTGGACGGGAGAGTGCCATGTTTACCTCTATAGAGTTAGCATCATGCACCTCATCAAACGATTTTATATATCCTATGCATAATTTATTGTTGTATACCCTATGTATAACATATTGAATCTATTTTTGGCATATATCAAGGTATCTTGGTTATTTTGAATGTATTATGTTGTATTCCTTATTTTGTGTAATTTGGAGCATTACACTGCAAGATATGGAAGGTGCAACTAATAAATAGGGTGTAGGTTGTAGGTTGTAGGTTGTAGGGTGTAGAGACAAGGATGGTATGATAAGAACATCATAATGTTCATTTTTTATGAAAAAATTGTACATAAATTTATCAATAAAATTAGAGATAAAGATGTTATGACAGAGGAAATACATAAGAGTATAAGTAACATCCTACATTATCCAAGAGAGAATAGATCCCAAGCTTGATTCACAAAGAAATTGTAGGAAGAAGACACTCCCTAATGGAGTGGGAACAATACTAATAGTGGCAACAATACAAGATGAGGTTTCAAGAATAATACATATGAAATTTGTGCTAGGGTTTTCAAGAATATACAAATATAGATACCCAAATTCAAGTTCAATAGGGAATCAAATCGTTTGTGTAGATAAGTAAGTTTAAGATGTCAATTGGGTTTAGCTCAGGTGGTTGGGAGGAAATTGTTATCATCCCCGCCCAATTTCAATTCTCGTAAGTGACATGTTGACTCTTGACGAGTATATTGTTGTAATGGCTTTGAGCCCTGTTGTTGATCGGCCTTGTGCCCTAAAGATTCTAGGGTTTACCATGGATACCATCCTTGAAAAGAGAGGAATACTCGAGGTTTTCCCTAGGCACTGTAACATGGGAAAATAAACAAGTTTAAGATAGATTTTTCCCACACTAAGGTACCTAGTGTCCTATTACATTGACTATGTGGCTCAACTAACCTCTATGGACCCACAGGACCCAACAATAAATATTGACTTTAAAGACTTGATTCTCACCAAATAATAAGTTACTAGATCTTGGTAAAAGTGTACAATTCTAGATATAAAGATTCTTACTAGTGCAGAAAAGCCATCCACTCTAGGAGAAATTTATTATGCTAGAATTGTTTTGATAGAATTGAATTAAAAGATGAGATGTAAGAAAAAGCAGGGGGGAGTGTAAAATGATGAGTAGTCATCTAATTCATAGTGATGCAAATGACAAGAAATTGTGTGGAGTTTCTCTCAATGGTTCATGCACTAGCTCAATATCAAGTGGCCAATTGTTATGTATCATTTCCCCAACTTAACCAAGGAACATTACTTGTGGAAAATACACATAAATTCAAAATTTCTTCTGTTAATTAATTCATGTATCTTACCAACTATGGATTGAACACATTTTTAACTAAAATATGATACCCATAACTAAATGCATCTACAACATTCTAAAAGAACATAATGCAGCCATAAAATCATCTACAACAACCCATAAAAATCATTCTCATGCACAGGGTAAAAACACAGCCATAAAACTCATAAGAGAAAATTAGAAAATAATTAAACACTTATTTTTTAAAGTGTTTGTGCAACCAGTTTCTTGGGAAGAACATCCCACCCAACTATAGACTTATTGTTCTAAATCTCAACAAGTCACCCTCGAGCTAGGGATAGGGATCCACAAGAGAAGAGTGCCTCTAATAGTCCACTCACAACTCTAAATCTCACAACCCACTAGTATTCTCCTACAGCGATCCTGAATTTCCTCCAGCTCTCTTCCTCTCGACCTGCTCAACCCAAGGAATGTACCCCTTCATTTCTCTCAGTCTCTCGAGCGTCTCATTTGTTTATCGGGGTCTCTCTAACACAGGTAACCAGGAATCTCTATGTTGGGAAATCAAGGGAACTCACTGCTAGGAAAAAATACCAGCAACCAACAACAAATAATTGTTGTTGTAGTGCAACTCACCCAGAAGTTCACTCTTCGAACTTGACAACCTGGCTCTTCAATCTTTAGCTCCATAATGCTCCGAAAATTCTCCAGCATGCTCCAGAATTCACCGAGCCTTCTTGGTCCAGCTCCAATGCTCTTTTTCCTTGCTCTCTCCTTGTTGTTCATGCCAAATTGAATGTGAAAAAATGTTTATTCTCCCCCATACGAATTTCCTGTATTTTCCCAAGATAGTTGACTTCTCACTCTTCCCAATGTTGATTGTACTGCAACCCCATTCTTCCAATAACTATGGAAGTGACTTCTACACCCACCCCCTGACAGGTATTCAATGATTAACTATGGAAGTGACTTCTACACCCACCCCCTGACAGGTATTCAATGATTGGACTCTCATACACAACCAGAAAATAGAAGTTATCCCCAATAATAAAATTCAAAATTTTGGTTTTGGATTAATACCCACAATTAATTACCTCCTTGAACTCCTCTTAGACACTTCTAGACATTTCCCTTTCATGTGGATAAATCAGCACCCAACTCTGTCCATATTCCCAACAACTCGTATCACATTATATTTATTAAAATCAGAAACACAATTTGCATATTACATCGTTTGGCCATAGCCATATTTATATCTACATTATGCATAAATTAAACTGGGGATTACAGTGGGGATGTTACATGTTAACTAGTAGATCTAACCCTTTATCATTTCTCAACAGTCTCAATAGTCAAGTGGTCAATTGTTAATTGATAGATCTAACCCTTCATCATTTCTTAGCAGGCTCAATAGTCAAGTGGTCAATTGTTAACTCGTAGATCCTCAATTCAAAAAAAAGTGAACATACTTCTAATATTGACCTTGTTACACCAAATATTGTATAGGGTGTCTGAGGACCAACTCATGACACTTAGTAGGATGACACCCATGGACTTTCTATGTACTAGTTGCATATCTAGGGGCATTTTGTTATTGAACATGTTATTTTTTTCTACCCTCATTGTTTACCTAACCCTTGGCCAACCAAGGGGGAAGATGACATTGTTATAGGATGACTTAGGGGCATTTTGTTATTGAACATGTTATTTTTTTCTACCCTCATTGTTTACCTAACCCTTGGCCAACCAAGGGGGAAGATGACATTGTTATAGGATGACTTGGCAGTATCATTTTCATGCTTCTTTTCTCACTTCAACTTATCAAATTTATTAGTCATATATTGTATTATTGGTGGAGGTGGCTTCAGCGGCATATTATGTATACTCATCCTGTTGTAGATCCTACTCCATGATTTATTGTTGATGGAGAAATCTCATATCCCTTATCTTGTGCTCATGATAATGTTGTCATTATTTTCTCTTGGCCATTTCATGGTAGGCTCAAATCTTTTCCTAGTTGTGGTGTCCTCTAGCTTGGTAGTGTATTTCCTAATGGTTTGTTTCGATGCATATCTCATTTCATTATCCATCAATCATTTAGCCTAGGTATTGCCCATTAGTTATCACATTTCCATTTTACCTAGACAATTTTCATATCACATTCATATTCCATCATTTACCCACTCATAGACAATGCATGACCATTTTGATCAATTTCCATATAGTTTTCCTTCATAATTTAACTCTCATTTGGCATATTTCAATAAAACACATTTCTCATGTGTGAACATCTTAAAATGGTTCGAGATATTTTACTATTGATTAATCAAACTCAAACCGAAGGTTGAAGTGTTATATTATTGGTCTATTTTATTATTAGGTTATAAACCTTAATTAAGGTCTTATTTCTTAAATTCAAATTAAAAAAGAAAAAAAAAATGACTAGGGAACACAACTTGTTCTGCGTGAAGAACACAACATGCGAACAAAACTCCCCTTTGGCACACATGTTGAAGCAATTCACACTAAAAATATATATTTTTTAGAAATTAGTTGTCATCGTGTTAATTTGTTGGGGTTAATTTAGCCTTGTTCACATTCACATGTGCCACTTAAATAAAGCATTTAATTCAATTGGCACATATGTTGAAGAGTTTGCTAAGTTTGCACATCATTTTAGAGTTAATTATGCATATGCCATCTCTTCATGTCCACTTCCATTCTATTTAGTCATATTTTTTAACCATTATCTAAGCATACTAATTGAGGTGGTGTGTTCCACTATATAGTAACTTCCAACTTTGAATTTGTTTTGTTCACATCTTGTTTGAACCTTATAAAAGTATTTGAATTGGTACTTGAGCACACTTGTTATTTTGAGAAGATTTTTCACATATTTTAAAATTTTCATGTCATAGGAATCATATAGATATTATTATTCTATTCCATGGACTTGGTTTCTTACTATTTTGAAAGTGGCACACCTTCCTTGGTGAACTACTTTATATTTGGAGATGGCTTGAACTTTTTTTATTGATATTTGATGGATCTCTCTCCTGAGCATGCACCCTAAGGTCTTTGAATCTATCATAAGAGGGTTAAAATATTATTTTATATGTTTGACTCATGAAACATGATCACCATGATATTATAAGTTTATTTGAGTTGGTTAAACCTAGAAATCTATAAATAATATGCTCTCTTCATTTGTAATTGTTGTTGTTGAATGAGCAATAGTTATTATTATCTCTTTGACGCATATTTTTTGTTACTTTTCAACTCATGTTGTGTTAGGTTATTGTTTGAGCTTATTGTGGTGGATTGGAGCTATTGTTTCAAGCATGCAAGAGAACTGAATCAAGCTAACCAAGTAAGATAACCTTAAATAGCACATAGTTAGGTGTGTTTCTCTTAGTCCTCTTTTTCTATTTTGTTTATTCATTTAAGAAATTTATGTGTTTATTGTTTGTCAAAAGACAGTGATTAACCTGTGAATCCTTAAGTAAATAAACACTTGGGTTAACCTTGAAATTGTTAACTCATTTAAACATTTATTTGCTTGAAATACTCTCATTCCACTTATTAAAATTATTTATGGCATACTTTAGGGCAACCTTTAAAATCAATGTTCTGGGCAACCTTTAAGATCAATGTTCTAGATTGGACTAGACCCTCATTGATTTGAAAGACTCCATTATCCCAAGGATAAAGTAGGCACTAGTTACCCCATCTCTCATCCATTTACTCTTAAATTTTCAACTTTTTAGTTTGTTAGAAATTACATAATTTATATTTTTTACACAATATTTGGTCTGTTGTGAGTTCCGAAATTTTATAATTTCCAACCATACTTTTGTTTAGAATTTTGCATTTTTTTTATTTTAAACTTGACTAGACTATTATCAAAGCTTGATGAAATTTACCTTTATAGATTTGTCTCAAGTTTAGTGCACTTCAACAATTAACTTAGTTCAGAAATTTGAATTTTCAAACTACTTTGTTGACATGAGATTCTCAATTTAGACTATAAACTAGGTTACCCTTACAGTTGTTTGCTGAAAATTCAAATTTAGATTTATGATTGCATTTCGTCAATTGTATACATTTGGATATTTAATTCTGTCATTTGCATTTTGCTTATAAAGTTAATTCTTTGCGTTTTAAATAGGAAAAACTAAATTTTACATTCTGAAAATTATATTCATTTTCTGTTTTAATCTAATTGTTTTTCTAGCAATTAACTTATTGTAGAAAAATAATTTCCAGAACTATTTAAGGCTTGAAATTTGCATCTTATGAGTAAATTTCAACCTCTCATCTTAAGAAAAGAATTATGGAATTTTTATTTAAATTTGGCATCAAGAAATTTAAGCATTTTGGATCATTTTTTATTGTTATAATTTATTTCCATAATCTATTTTTGAGTATTCACTTCTCATTTCCATGAGTTTACTTGCTCAATTCCTTAAATTCACATACAAATCTGAAACAATATTACACTAAGACAATTTTTATATTCAAATTTAAAACAAGTCAAATATACTTTAATCAGTAAGTCATAAGAAGACTTGTAACCTAATTTGGAACCATCCCTTACAACCCTACTTGAAAAATACTTCAATGACATTCCAAATGGATATATTGGTCCACCAAACTTCATAGATTCACATCAACCTACTTGGACTTGATCATTTTCCATAGGGATATCCCCTTTGAATTGGAGAGGAACAATAGAGTAAGGAAGTGTTACTGCAGTGACAGTGGATAGTCTTCCGTAGTTACACAAACCAACACATCGTGCTTGAGAGTTTCACACATTAGGGGTGTCAGATTTTGTATTAACACACTCATTTCTAAATTTTGATGAAGCCAATATACACGATCAAACACATAATGCATATATGATGATAAATTTACAAAGATTTACATAGATACAAATATTTTGAATATGTGAGATCTATTATGTTTCATAAATAAAGTTAATGCAGTTAATGCCTTTAAGAGATGTTTTTTCTCTAAACTACACAATATGAAGTTATCTTAAGAGGCATTCTTAAGTATCATTCCAAGTACACTGAAGTATTATTACCTATGAGAAGGGATTAAGCATAATAAATCAAACACTATATCCACAACCAACCATATTTCAAAACTACTAAGCAACATGGAAGCCAACTCGTGTATTATTCAGAGATGCCAATCATCTTATGATGCAACTTTTCATCCTTCTAATTAAAAAGTAACTGTGCAAAGCAACTTCAGACTTGAATCCCTAATGGAGCTTCTTGAATCTAGGGTGTGGAGGGAACTTAAATGGAATTTTTTTTAGCACAATCTCAACATTTTGCAAACTTCAATAGTCCTGAAGATGGTTTGCAACATTGAATGTTTTGCTTTGATGGATGTTTGTATGCAGCGTTAAATGTTTTGCTTTGATGGAAGGACCTTTGATTAAGACCCATAAACTTGACAAATGCAATCCAATCCAAGAGTATTGTCAATGCACTGAAACTTCATATCATTTGGAGTTCTTAATCATATTCCTACACTACTCAAACTTCAATTGTCAAAAGCCTAATTAAATGTTCTATAGGAAACTAAACCTAAATAATTATGAATATGGCATTCCCATAATTGCATGTTAACTCCTTCAAATTGTTGAGTCCTATCTCAAGTTTCCACATTCCAGAGAACTTTGGAATGGACAAGAAGTTCCTTTTTGAAGGGAACAAAGGGAGCATTCCAAAAACATTTTTTTAGATTTTTTGGGAACTTTTAGGAATTTTCCACAGCTTGATAATCAAGAGTTAGACTAGATTGGCTAATAAACCTATAAATAGCATAAAAAAGAAAATACACTACCTCTCAATCCAAAAATAAAAGCCTCCACCACTTCATAAAAATTAAAAACATTTTTTTTAGACTAGATTGACTAATAAACCTATAAATAACATGAAGGAAAAAATACACTACCTCTCAATCCAAAAATAAAAGCCACCACCCCCACATAAAAGTTAAAAACATTTTTTTTCCAATTCATTATACATGTTTGGGATGAAAAGCAATTTAAAATATATTATTTTTCATTCAAAAGTATGAAGTATCATGTTTAATTTTTATAGAGATATATTATTTTTCATTCCTGTATGCAGTATCTTGTTTAATTTTTCAAGTATCTTGTTTAATTTATCAATTATCTTGTTTAATTTTTAAAATAAGGAAATTAATTTTTTGGATTTTATTTTTAAAATTTTTAATTGTTTTTTTCATTCATATATATAAAGTATCATGTTTCATATATAAAGTATCATGTTTTTCTTTTCTTAGATTTCATTTTTTAAATTTTCAATATTTAATTTTTTTCCATTCATATATAAAATATGAAGTTTGATTTTTAGAAACAAAAAATTATTTTTTTTATTTTCTTTTTATATGTTTG
The DNA here is from genome assembly GCA_900067695.1 of Picea abies. Classification (NCBI taxonomy): domain Eukaryota; kingdom Viridiplantae; phylum Streptophyta; class Pinopsida; order Pinales; family Pinaceae; genus Picea; species Picea abies. Next base: position 8,495 of record CBVK0103101359.1, read on the forward strand.
AGAGACGGTCAATTAAAAATGTTTTTCCCACAAAAAATTATTTTTTTTATTTTTTTTTTATATGTTTGAGAGACGGTCAATTAAAAATGTTTTTCCCATTCATGTATGAAAGTATATGTTTCCGTTCATTTTTTATTTTATTTTTTATTTCATTTTTTAAATTTTCAATTTTTCTTAATATATTTGACCTTTCATTTTTTTTGTTCCCAGAAATTCTAAGAAACTTCACTTTTCCTGAAAGTTTGATACCCGTACCCACATACCCCATTCAGGAAAGGCGAGCATGAAGCACCAGAGCATTTAATGCAATGCTCTTTATGCAGGGGTGCACACCGTCAGATGTAAAATAACTTCACATTCGACGGTATGCACCTCTGCATAAAGAGCATTAAATTCTATGTAGCTGAAGTGCTTATTGCTTGCATTCAGGAAACTCGTAGTATTTCCTACTTTGTTCTGGAATCTTTAACACAACATTCGTCGATTCTATCCCTATAATTGTTGATAAGTGGCATTCTCAGTAAGGCTTCACAGCAGCGGAACTGAATGATAAATATAAAGTGTCGAGATGTGTCGCCAAAATAGACTAATACAGTATGCAATATCTCTTTAATGGTGATCTAGAGACTAGAGCAATAGCCTGCAAATTTACCTTCATCTTTCCTTTACTTACGCCTAAATTTTTAAAGACAAATGTAGCTCGAAAACTGAAAATAGCTATCAAATTGTAATTGAAAGTCTCCAGTTGAGTTCTGCAAACCCGAGACATGCTACATCATTTTCAACAAGAAGAAATGATACTTCTTTATCATTGTTATAACCAAAGCAGCTAAAACCACCAAAGCAGTTTTTAAATGTTATAACCATTTCAGTACAGGACTATAAGACATGGAAGAGATAATAAGTTTGACAGGAGAGCAAAACGGTATCCCTAATCCTAAGTGACCACGAAAGAACTTCATTATAATTATTGCCTTGAGAGTTAAAAATTATGTTGTGTACAAAGACAGTATTATGTGTATGCTGAAACACATGCAGGCCTTGCCTACTTGTAAAATCTTCACTACAAAGTCTCTCCAGACAACTGCTTTGAATATAAAATTTCCTTGACTACCACAAAAGCCACTCCTATGACGAGTGAAGAGAAAATAGCAGTAACCTGTTAAATATTGAAATATTCGGAACACTGCCCAATTATTATAATATCAAAATTCAATGTCCAGGATTGAAAAGCATATCGTCCTGGAAAGCCTTGGATCCGGTGATGGGATATTCTACTGCTTTCCCTTCCACTCTGCCTCTGGATCCCTGCCATTGCAAATTAGGAGAAGCCCTAAGGTTAAAATATTCTGAGGTTGTTCAAATCCCAAACGAGCATAGTCCGTCCATAGAAATGGAGCTGTAGGCATTTTTGAATAATAAAGCAAAACTTACCTTTGAATATGGTCAAGAATGAGAAGCCTTGGTCCAGGAGGGATTTTTACATCTCTTAGGGCACTGCAGTAAATAAACAAATGTTAATTGAAATTACCAAATACCATCAATTAGTGGAAGATAGTGACTAGTGTGCTAATTCAAATGAACTGAAAAGAAACTCAGAACAATATGTTTGGAACAACGGCAAAGTTGAATGGTTAAACGAACCTGTCAGTCAAAAGAGGCAAGGTATTGTCGGTAAGCAAACCCTTCTTGAAATTCTTTTCATAATTTTGAAGCCCAAGTTTGGATAACATGGATTTTGTTTTGACGTAATAATTTTCTTCAGTAGATGGCTGGGAGAACTTTTGGCCTAACTGCAACCGGAAAAAATTTAACTATTAATTTGCGGGCAGCTTTCCAATTTCACATATGCCAGCAAAACATATCATGCAAATATACTTTGACATCGTTCGATTATGTCCAGTTAATTTTCACAGATTAGACCTGAAAGTAACAAAATTGAAGATTCCCCAGACATGCATTGAATGGGTTTAGTTTGTCTACAACAGTGGAGAACTCTGGTAATGTTTGCACAATACATGTCTCATGAATATCCACAATAACCAAATTAACCAATGTGTTAGCAAGGTGCTTAACCCTTTCCATTTTCAAGGTACTCTCAAGGATAAAGCATCAATAAGAAAACCTCCAAGAAACCAGCTCCAGCAATGAACTCAAATATGGTCTCAACAACAACGAATCTTTCCAGTAACAAACTCCCCAAGTTGGCTTCATGCTAAAAGTGACGACTAAATTTTATGCTGGAAGTCAGCAAAACGAAACAGAATGAGATTGGCAGAAAATGTGAATGCAGCTACACATTTTGCAGCACAAAAATGGAAGATAAAGCACATTCTCAAAATGTTTGCAGGGGCCTTTGTCCCCTGCATGTGCAGGGGGTAGATGGTACAAGTTTTCATCAACAAAATTGAAAAAGTGCACACTACAGAATTCCCCAACTACTGCTGACGTTAAAGAATCAAGAGGATGTATCCCAGACCAAGGAGGAAGTTATGATGTATTAAACGATGCATAGTTAAGAAATAACAACAGCAAGGTTAGAGATTTGTCTCAAGAGTAAGGCTGTATCAAAATTATTCAGGAGTCAATACACTGGTAGGATATCATGTGTATGTAAACCATACACATAAACAATAAACATCCATTCAATTTGGTGTTCAATAACTATGAAAAGTAGGAATATGCACTCTATCAAGCGAACCTCATTGCACTTTGGATGCCATGCCTTTTTGAAAAGAACCCCTTTCAAGCAAATCCAATGTCACCTGGATAATCTAGCTTCTAAAGAAAACACAGTGCAGGTAACAGCAGCAAAATTGCAATGACAGACTGGCACCCCATTCCGATATTTAGAAATTTAAAAAGTATCACAAGTGCTTGACAGAAAAGCCAATATTATAAGCACACTCATTGCATCTAAATTTATTCATGGCATCAATATTTTAAAGAAAACCCTGTGGGTAAACCCATGGGGTGCTTCCCCGCATTCGTGGATGGCATCCCTAGTAAACTCATTGGCATAGGCTAGTGCACCTAACCCAGAGGGATTCGAATTGGGACCCTGCTGGCATCGAACTAGCCAAATTCCCAACAACATTGGCAACAACCAGTTGAGCTAAACCCTTGAGCTTTATCCATAGTACCACTTGTCAAGCATCAGATATATAAAAAGGATGACAGTTCACAACATGAACACATGGTTATTTATGAATGTACTCCTTTTATTTAATCTCATTCCTAAACTATTCTGACCAGCATGCTCCGTCCTAGTTTTTAAAAATAAAACAAATGTGCCATAGCTCATTGAAACAGCTTTTATGTTAAATTCATTGATGTTTTTCCATTGTTTGTCATAGAAGAGTCCCACATATCATTGTTATCAATTGACAAATAATCAAATATAGCGTCCCACATATCATTGTTATCAATTGACAAATAATCAAATATAGCTGAATTTTTCTCTACTTTTGAACTTTCACATCACGCCACAGATAATACAATTTATTTGTTTACAAACAAACAAAAAAAGATTTTGCAAGATGAAATTTCATGAACCAGACTAAAATGGAGGTTAATACTTCAGTTGGATAACAAATTTATTGTAGTAATGTTCAATTTTAGGTGCAATATGTGTCTTAGCTTCATGCGGCAGTGGTAACTGACCAAACAAGAGATTAAGCAATTTATTAATAATTAGTGTGTTTATGAGAAATTTTCTACTAATTAAAGATCAAAATGTGGTGATGTTGCAGATCCTTTATTTTGTTGTCGAATCACTGACAAATGCATAGGCATTGGTATTCCATTGGTAATAGTTGATATGTTTAAACTTTAACAAGAAGATCTCCCAATGTATGTTTGATTTGTAAGATCTATTGTCTGCCAATGGGGCCTTGGTTCACTAGTGAGGTCCATGGAGTATTAAGCTGCCCACCAGGTTTCCAATCTCACTGTGGTCTTCCCTACCCACTAGGAGCAAGCCCCAGGTGATTTGGGCAGAATAGTTACCCCTTAGATCTGGCACCTAAGCAGAAGGAAGACTGTTATTCAGTGCGGTCCCTGGCCTCAGGGCATGTTTCTGGATGCAACTTCCAAAAAACAAAGGATCTATTCCTGAGTCATGACAACGGGACAAGGGGGCACAGGTGTCCAACATGGGACAGCTAGATCCCACAAAACAGGACATGTGTGTGTGTGTAGAGGGAGAGAGAGAATTTAAAAATATTAAAATTACAGAAACAAAATAGACATAGAGATGTAATTTTTTAACATTAGAAAATAGGAGTCCATCAAACACACGTCGGGACACATCTGCATTTAGAAAAAAGATTTAAATGTGTTTTGGCAGCCAAGTGTCAGACACGTTTGGACATATGTTCTGAGTGTAGCAAGTGTGGCACATGTTCTTGAACAGGACACGTGTCTCACAAGTGTCCAGCACTCGGACAGCTAATGTCCAAGTGTCCAACAGGCTGGACACATGACATGTGGGGGGTGGGATGAAATATCATGTATCCTACATCTATTGTATCCATCTTAATAAATTAATGTTACAGGCCTAATTTATCCTATGTATATTAGATAAACATAAGATCATAGTTTTTAAACTCGGAACCAGACATCGACTCGGTCACCTATCAACTCCGACTCGGATTGACTCAGACCAATCTGATTTCAATGACTTGTTTCACTAAAAAATACATTAAATAATTAAATTTTAATGAAAAAAATTATTTTGCAACTTTCAAACCATGATTCCAAACCATTAGAGACAAAATATGCAAAGTTTGCTCATCTATAAATGGCACCGAGTGCAATACATATCAGCAACAAAATACATACTCAGTGAGGCTCTAAATGGCCTCTACAGTCCATAAAACATGCAACAACTACAAGCTACTAATCTACTACCTTCCCTCAATATAGTTTGCAGATATATTCTTACAACAGATTTTATCAACAGGAGTATGGCTTCAGTCAATTTGTCTCAAATTCTTTGACTTGTCTTTATTTTTTCATTAACACTTCTTGCTTAGGTCTTACTTTGTTTATGTTTTTCCAGGTCACTTGACCTCCATCTTCTTCCTTTTTGTTGACTGACTTTCCGTGTCCCCAAATAAAGTACATTTGAGTTAAGAAATAATCAAGACATGGTCCATTACTTTTGTAAGTTATGCCATTATGTCCAAAGCCTTAAACAGATAGGCTTCTTTCTGAATAAAATAACTCATTACATTGTGCATAATTTCTTGTTCCTTTTATTATTATACAAGTACAAAGTTCAAACAATGTTAAGTACTTCAATTGATCATCTATTCATGTTATCTGTGTGGCCGTCTTCTGTCAGCTATATGGATGTGTTTAAAGATAAATGGGTGGTGTTTTATACAGTACTGTAAGGCAGATGTTTTTATTCAGGATTGCAGAAGCCTTTTTCATAAAAGTTTATGTAAACAATGCTATTTTGAACTTTCTTTTTAACCGAACAGATTTCTGATGTGCATGGATTCTCTATATATAAACACTTTATAGAAGTTCAGTCTGGTTAGCTAAACTTGAATTCAACCGTTCCTTTTATGAATGTTCAGGTGCTTAGAATCTAAGTATATTTTCTTTTGTCGGGTGTCACACACCCCGCTGCGGCGTAATAAATTTTTCGCCTTTTCTCGAGGGACAGAATCCCCGAAATCCTACGGGGCTTAGTACAGGCTGCAGACGCCTCCTCTGCCTCGACAGAGTCTCTGCGCGACCTCCCGGTCTTAAGGAT
>CBVK0103101419.1:0-17181 GCA_900067695.1 Picea abies
GAAATGTATAAGTGCTGAAATAGTTCAAACTGCAGATTAGCATTTGAGGCCTGTTGCTGAAACAACAATTCACAGAAGCTGTTACACAGTCCAAGGTCGCAGATGCTGAAACACAGAAGCTGTTACACAATCCAAGGTTGCAAATGCTGAAACACAGAAGATCGACGATGCTGAGGAAGCTGTTACACAGTTCATGGCCACGATGCTGAAACACAGAGGAAGTTGTTACAAAGCCCAGGACCGACGACGCTGAAACACAAAGGAAGCCGTTACACAGTCAGCGGTCAACAACAACTCTACAACAGCTGTACCATGAGCCTCCTACATGAGAATGTTGAAACAATCAAGAGCGCAAATCCCATGGATGAAACATCCTGTGATTTGTGGTGCCGAAACAACATCAACAGTAATGAGAGAGAACTGTTATAGCAACACCTCATTCAACACTTGTAATAGAATTTTGTGGCGTGAGACTAGGACATCCTATTCTAGTTAAAAAGTCGATCTGACTAAGAATAGGACTCAGATATACATCTGTAATTTTTGATCAATTGTATCGAAGGGATTTCCTCTTTAAATAAGAGGAAATAACCATTCGAAAGGATCCAAGTTTTATGTATTAAGAAAGCTTCAGAAGAGAGGGACATGCTTCATTTTCCAGATTGTAATATGATACTTTGATAGATGAATAAAAGACTGTTTTGAGCATCCTTCTCTAGCCTTTTCGTTCCAGGGGAATCTTGTGAGAAGGGAGGGCCCACCTTCTTCACAAGATTCACCCGTTAGTTTTAGAGTGTGTTAATGTAATTTCTATTTATGCCTTGATTAACTTTTGTCTTGTTGAAACACTACTTTTAATGAATTCTGCTTTGCTGAAACACTACTGAACTCTGTCTTGTTAAGAAATTTATTTTACTGAATGTTACATTATTTTCACGAAGTTCATAATCAATTGTAGCAATATTGTGTGATGATTTTATGAGGTTTGCTAATAAGAGACTAGGTTAAGGGTCCCTGCTTAATGGAAGGGATTAGACGGTCCTTTTCTCTGTAGAATTAGTTATCTTCTTATTATTTTCACAGTGTGCTAATCAGAGACTGGGTTAAGGGTCCCTACTTAAGGGAAGGGATTAGACGGTCCTGTTCTCTGTAGAATTAGTTAGCTTTCAGTCATTCTCACAAGTGTGCTAATCAGAGACTGGGTTAAAGGTTCCTGCTTAAGGGAAGGAATTAGAAGGTCCTATTCTCTGATAGAGTAGTCAACTTCTAGTTACTTTTGCAAGTGTGCTAATCAGAGACTGGGTTAAAGGTTCCTGCTTCAGGGAAGGAATTAGAAGGTCCTATTCTCTGTTAGAATAGTTAGAATTCAATCACTTCCTCGAGTGTGTTAATCAGAGGCTGGTACTAAGGGTTCCTTCTTAATGGAAGGGATTAAGGGTCCTGTCCTCTGTTAGATAGAGTTAGCCTTTTTATGCATTAATGTTTTCATGAAAGTGTGTTAATCAAAAACAAGGTGCTGGAGTTCCTGCTTGGGAATAGGGTCCTGTTCTCTGGTTACAGAATAGTTGTTCTTTCCTGTTGCAGTTGTTATTTTAATGTAATCCAAGATTCTTTAGATTAATCATCTCTTTAAGCTCTACAATAGGTAGGTTGCTTTCCTGTAATTCAAGTCAGAACTTCAGTCTATTCAAGGCAAGTGTGATTAATATAGTTTCCTCTACTACAACTCTAAGTTGCTTTTGGAATTGAGCATATATAGTGCATGGTTACCTTTGAAATAAACAGACTTCCCAGGGTTGACAATTTATGTAGCACTTGATAGTTTGAGTTAATCAAGAAATTATAGTGACCAACATTTTGGCGTCGTTGCCGGGGAAGGTAATTATAGATTTCGAAAGCACTTATGATTTTTCAGATACAAAGATTGCATGAAAGACCCCAAGGATACTAACCCTACAGGTGGCAAGGGAAAAGGAAAAGGAGGAAGAAAGACTTACATCGACGAGATCATATCAAAGTCTGAATATACTGCTCAACGACCAAACCTTCGGAAGAAAAAGTCCCAGCCTTCATTTCAAGAAAACTTTGAAACATGGAAAGAAGTCTGGAGTCCTAAGACAATCCAAAAGCCAGTAGGAGACATCGAGGACAGAGCAAGCGCAGCAGGGGAATAGACAGAAGAAAACATGGATGAGTAGAATGAAGAATTGCATCACGAAGAACAGACAGGTCATGAAGGAGAGGTAAATGATGAAAACTCTTTTTCTACATTAGGATTTCCTATTGGCGATCTTCCTACAGGAGTATCCCCCATGAAAAACATTCCACTCTCAGCACTACCTAATTTTCATGGTTTATCTTTAGAAGATCCTGATGAATTTCTGTTTGAGATTGATATATTATGCAGAAGTTATGATTATGTTTCTAATGCTCAAAAACTAAAGTTATTTCCAGCAACACTAAAAGGGAATGCACTAAGATAGTTTATGAGTCTTGGAGGCCATGAAATCACAACATGGGACCAAATGAAACAGAAATTCCTGAACAAATACCAGGACTACTTTCGAACAAGAGAAAAGAGGGAGGAGCTATTTAAGATGATGCAGAAAGAGGACGAGAATCTGGAGGACTTTGTAGAAAGCCTACAATACAATCTACAAAGATCCAGTCACCCCAATGTAAGTAAAGACATTCTTAAAACTATATTATTAAAAGGAGTAAGGGATGACTGTCTAGATATGATGAATATGCTTGGAAAAGGAGACATATCCAAGGAATCATACGATGAAATTGTTAATTTATGCAAAAGATGTTCAAGAGGAGCTTCAAGAAATAAATCAAATAGCAGGGACACCAAATTTTCAAGAGTCCAAAAATCAGCCAGTGGGGGAGCAATAAGAGCCGAGATAGGTAATTTACTTGAAGGTTTTAAAACTTAAATGTTAAGCTCTTTTTCCTCACAAATTGACACCCTGCAGATTAAGAAAAAACAAGCAAAAGCAGAAGCAGCCTTGTCCATCTTTTGTTCTCAATGCAGAGATAAGCACCCACGAAGAGAATGTCCATTGGACAAAAAGCCAATCTGCACCATCTGTGATAAAGATCATGATACCCAACATTGTCCATATTTACCAGGGATCAAGGCAACATTACAACCAATGGACAAAGAAGATGAAGTTGTCTATCTGTTGACACAGAGGAGGCAATGGCAACCGCGGGGACAAGGTATGAATCCTAACATGCCATTTGCATCTTCTAATCGTTGGAATAATTATTCTTCTTTCAATCAAATGAGTTACCCCCCCTATAATCAAATGCAATACACTAATCAAATAAATTACCCACCCATGCAACAAACTTACCCACCCATGCAACAAACTAACCCACCCTTTGTTGATCCATCAATGTGGACCCCTTGGCCTCCACAACAACAACAACCATATCAGAACCAATGGAATCAAAATTGGAGAGGACAACAACCCCCCTTCCAAAATCAATTACCTCAATCACAATTCCTACAACCACTCTCCTTACCAGGAGATACTCCCCCAAACAATCAAACGATGAGACCCCAGCTACCTGTACAACCTAACCCTAACCCAAATAATAAAGCTGTGCAGTGCATTGATATTTATAACTAGCCTACACTTTCTCTTCTCCCTGCGTAATGCAATGATATTCATCTACGATCTAGAAGAATAGTGGAACCCACCATAGCTGATGTTACCTCTTCTGATAAAGAGGAAAAAAAAGAGCATGATGTACCTGAAGAGGTACAATCATCCTCTAACAATGCTGCTGAAACAACAAAACCACCATTTCCTGAGCATTTAGCCTTGACTAAAATGCCTGAACCACCAGCCTTCAATCTTCTAGGGGAATTACAAAATTTATATGTCAAAATTCCTTTACTTCAAGCACTCCGAGACGTACCAATTTATGCCAGGACAATGAAAGATATTTGTGTTAAAAATCCTGGTAGAAAAACTCAGGATCCCCTCACAGTCCATGTTATGGGAGACTTATCTGCACTAATGATAGGTAAAACTCCCCCAGTTAAATATGGTGATCCCGGCCACCCTACCGTTACAGTACAAGTTGGAAAAACGATAATCCCTTGAGTCCTGGTAGACCTAGGTGCCGCTATCAATATCATGACTCTGGAAACCTTACAACTGTTACAATTGCAAAATAAAGTCAGAGACACCCCAACTATCCTAGAATTGGCTGAACGATCCACAATCAAACCAGAAGGAGTCATTGAAGACCTCAGTATCTCTTTGGAATCCTAGAATTTTCCAGTTGACTTTACAGTATTACAACCCAAAGCAAAGTTGGGGAGCCACCCTCTAATTTTGGGTAGACCTTGGTTAACCACAACAGATGCTTTTATTAGCTATAGATCAGGCTCAATGACAATTTCAAATGGTTATGAAACTAAACAACTTACCCTCTACCCTCATGCTACACCCCTGATTAATAATGATAATTCTGTATGGGTAGATTTTGATGATCAACCTACTCAACCCCTTTTGACTATCGGACAAGCTCTAAGCTTGAAAGACTCCACCGAGGATGAAGTGATTAATAATTTTATTTGTGAACCCTCCTTTGTGACCCCAAAAACGCATAATCAATTAACTGCACTATTGGAGTCTGATAATCAAGAAAACCTCAACTCAGAAAGCCCACCTCAAACATCTAACACCATCTCCTCTAAAAGCATACCAGTGGAAATTGAACCTGGCAAAACATTGAACATAAACCCTAATTTGACAGAGGCTGAAACACAACAATTAATGAAGTTACTTAGGGAAAATAAAGAAGCATTCGCATGGGACTACACATATATGAAAGGAATCTCTCCTGAATTATGTACTCATCGAATATATATTAAGGAAGATTGTCGACTGATCTACCAACCTCAATGATGAATGAACCCTAATTTAAGAGAAATCCTCAAAGAAGAACTTCAAAAATTGCTCAATGTAGGGTTTATTTATCCTATATCAGATAGTGAATGGGTTTCCCCATTGGTAATAGTTCCTAAGAAAAACGGCAAATGGAGAGTATGTGTGGATTATAGAGCTTTAAATAAAGCTACTCAAAAAGATCACTTTCCATTACCATTCATTGATCAAGTGTTAGATAATTTGGCAGGGAAGAATTTTTTCTCATTTTTAGATGGTTTTAGTGGGTATAACCAGATCAAAATTGCACCTCAAGATCAAGATAAAACCACCTTTACTAGCCCTTGGGGAACCTTTGCTTATAGAGTCCTTCCATTTGGATTATGTAATGCACTAGCAACCTTCCAAAGAGTAGTTTTAGGAATCTTTTCTGATATGCTTAATGACTCTATGGAAATTTTTATGGATGAATTTACTCCTTGTGGTGTTTCTTTTCAAGAAGCACTGCAAAACCTTGAGAAAGTACTTAAACGATGCATACAAGCCCAAGTCTCCTTAAGTACAAAAAAATTTCATATGATGATGAGTGAGGGAATAGTGCTTGGAAATTTTATCTCATCTCAAGGAATTCAGGTAGACCCATCCAAAATACAAGTCATTAAGGATCTTCCTACTCCCAAAACCCAAACAAAGGTAAGATTTTTTTTAGGACATGCCGGATACTATAGAAGATTTATCAAGAATTTTTCCAAAATAGCTTCTCCCCTGTTTGTGTTACTGATGAAAAATGCTGAATTCAAATGGATTAATTCTTGTCAGGAAGCATTTAATACACTTAAACATCAATTATCTACAGCTCTTATCCTTAGAGGACCTGATTGAACACTTCCCTTTCACATATCCTCTGATGCTTCAGATACTGCAATAGGAGTTTTCTTGGGATAGGAAGAAAATCATCTCCCTTATGCTATATATTTCATCAGCAAGAATATGACCCCTGCTGAACTCAATTATACAGTCACTGAGAAGGAATTCTTAGCAGTTATATATGCAATTAATAAATTTAGACATTACATTACTAGCTATTCTACTTTTGTCCATACTGATCACTCAGCTATCAAATACTTAATGAACAAACCTATCACAAATGCTAGAGTCACCATATGGCTACTATTATTGCAAGAATTTGATATTACAATTGTAGATAGACCAGGAAAAGAAAATGTAGTTGTTTATTTCCTTTCTCGATTGATAGCTGATCATGATACCCTAGTAGATGATTCCTTTCCTAATGAATATCTATTTGCAGTTTCTACTCACTCACCTTGGTATGTAGATATTGCTAACTACTTGGTTGCAGGGAAGTTACCACCACACCTATCCCACCGAGAGAAAAAAAGTATCATTCATCAAAGTGCTCGGTATAGTTGGATAAGTGGGTGCCTTTTCCATACGGGAGCTGATCAAGAAATCCGAAGGTGTATTAGAGAAGACGAGGTGTATGATCTATTAAAAGCTTGTCATGATGGCCCTTGTGGAGGGCATTTTTCTGATAAGAGAACAACTCACAAAATTCTTAGGATGGGGTACTATTGACCCTCACTCTTCAAAGATGCAAAGAAGTATGTCTGGGCCTGTGATAGCTACCAAAAAGTAGGCCAACCTAATCATAGAGATGAAATTCCATTAAACCCCCAGATAGTACTTGAACCATTTGAAATATGGGCCTTAGACTTTGTAGGACCCATCAACCCTCCATCCAATCAAAAAGTTTACATAGTGGTATGAAAAGACTACATGACTAAATGGGTGGAAGCCAAAGCACTCCACAGAGCAACCGAAGAAGCAGTTTTAAATTTCTTATTTAAATACATCTTCATCAGATTTGGAGTGCCAAGAGAACTAGTTACAGATGGAGGACCTCCTTGCACTTCTCATGGTTTCAAAGCCACCCTTCAAGAATATCATATCCAACATAGAATGACTACAGCATACCACCCCCAAGACAATGGGCAAGTGGAAAGCACAAACAAAGTAATAGAAGCCATTCTCACAAAAACAATGAAAGAAAATAGAAAGGATTGGTCATACAGGCTTCCAGAAGCACTATGGGCCTACAAAACTACCTGGAGAAATACTACATGATTCTTTCCCTATGAATTAGTTTATGGAAAGAGTGTTGTCTTTCCTGTGGAATTTGAAATAAAAACCTTAAGGACTGCCTTAGCTGTCAACCTTGATTTAACCAATGCACAGACAACCAGGTTGCAACAGCTTAATGAATTGGAAGAAAAAAGACTAGATGCCATTCAACAAACAACCATAATTCAACAACAAAGATCAAGATGGCATGACAAAAATATCAAGAACAAGCAGTTCCAAAAAGGTAATTGGGCCCTACTGTATGATTCCCGATTCAAAGAATTTCAAGGGAAACTGCGTACAAGATGGCTTGGACCTTACGAAGTAGATATTGTTTTCTCCAATGGAATAGTAAGGTTCCTCACAATCATTGACTCTAAAACTCCGTTACTTGTAAATGGTCATCGGCTTCGTCTGTACCAGCGCCCTATTTCCAAAGAAGATTTTAAGGCCACATGCATGGCAGACGCCCATTTCCTCTTCATTGAGGGGGTTTCTACCCCTAATTGTAATTAATTCTTTTAAGACTACTTTCTTTAGTATTAGATTAGATTAGATTTTATTTACTAATAATCCCTATCAAGAAATACCATGTTACAGTCGATTTTTGTAGATTCCCGATCGAAGCACAGGCCACTAGGAGAGGATGATTCTACTTCAAAGAGACAAGCTTCCTCTGATGCTGAAACACCACTGTTCAACACTTTTGAGTTTCCTCTGATGCTGAAACACCACTGTTCAACACTTTTGACTTTCCGCTAATGTTGAAACACCATTGTTCAACACTTTTGATTTTCCTCCGATGCTAAAACACCAATGTTCAACACTTTTGACTTTCTTCATTTTTGAAACACCACTGTTTACCACTCTTGACCTTCCTCTGTTGTCAAAACACCGCTACCACCAAACCCACACCTATTCCTCCCATCACTGTTCCACAACCTTTTACCACTTTTCCCCATTTCCTCACCATTCTTCATCGACGAAACAACACCATCCAGCAATTGTTTCACCTTTTCTTTCTGTTGCTAAAACACCATTGTTAGCAACTCTTCATTTTTTTCCTGATGCTGAAACACCACTGTTCAACACTTTTGACTTTCTTCCGATGCTGAAACACCACTGTTCAACACTTTTCGTTTTCCCTATTGCCAAAACACTACAGTTTGTCAATTCCTCACTTTCTTCATCAATGAAACAACACCGTCCAACAATTGTTTCACCCCATTTTTCTTGTTGCTGAAACACCATTGTTCAACAGTTCTTCACATTTTCTCATTACCGAAACAACACCGTCCAGCAATTGTTTTGCTCGTTCTTCTCGGTTGCTGAAACACCAATTTTCCAACATCATCTATCAGGAAGCTTTCATGCTCTCATACCATAGTTCGTCCTTCCAGTTAGCAAACCCTCGACACAATTCATCTATTAGATAAAAAGTCTCTGCCACGACCATTGCAAGACTACCATCGACAGGCATGATATTTTGTTGTAGAACAAATCAAAAGGTAAGGCGAGGTATGTAAATTTTATGTAATTCAGTTAAGCTATAGTTAATGAGAAGATTTTAAATCAATTATGACTACTCGAGTGCAATCATTACTAGCCGCACTTGACGGGAGAGGAGGATACATCAAAACTTCTACACCATCATTTCACACGAATCTACTACCGCCATTCCTATTTCACCACCCTTTCACGTATTTTACCACCATTTTGCATATTGTTGCTTGGAAAACTCACTCTGTGCAAAAGCTGTTACTCAAACTCTTTGACGCTATATCTTACCAAGCTGGTAGCCATGGGAGGCTCTGTTATAAGGAACGAACCCACCACGACAGAACTGTTAGAACATTATCCAGTAGCTTATCAAATCTTTCAGGCAGGTTGGCTCAGTTATTTTCAGAGACTCCAAGGGTATAATGAACAACAGGTTTTGCAGTTTCCCCAAAACCTTCAGGAAGACCATTCTATCGTCCAAGGAGTCCGAATTTCAGTAACAGAAGAAGATATAGCACAGGTCTCAGTTCTCCCTATCAATGACATTCACATGTTCAGTTGTAAACATATAATTCAGAATGCTCAACAGAACTTCTTCCTGCCAAAAGAACGAATTGAATTAAAAGGCAGGGGTGTTCAACTCAGCTCATTGCCACCCCCATGGCCGGAAGTTGCAAGATTCATCAAACATTACCTAACCTGTGAGGGCCGATACCAGGTAGTTTATCAGCATGACTTTATTCTGTTATCTCATTTACGGCATAATAGACGAGTAAATATTCCTTATTATTTGTTGGGTTGTCTGAAAAATATGGCACACTACTGCAGAAAGGCTAAAGATCCCACCCTTTCACTCACCCATCACCGACTCGTCCAACTGCTTATCCAAAGGGGTTTTTCCCAACAAAACCTTCCACTCAACAACCCACCCATAAACCCCAAAGAGCTCCTGAAATTCCTAAAAACCCCCAGGAGCAGCAACCGCAAAACCCCCTTGACTCCCCAGAAGTACTCAATAGCCCGCCCACAGAGCCAAAAAGTCCAATCAATTCCCCTACCATACCAAGACCGCCTCATACCTTACCAGAATCATCCACTCCCACCCTTCATATTCTTAGTGATGACTCTGAGCCAGATAATTCCCCCTGCCCCATCATTGAGGAAAGACCCTCATGAAAACGAAAACAAATTCCCCTCTTTTTGCCCTTCTTACAAAAAAAGCGAACAAGGGCCTCAACAAGGCCACCCATTATTTCCACTACCCTAGATCCCCAACCCATCCGATTAATACCCCGTACACCTCCAACCTCCCAAACCCCGGGATCTTTGCCTATTCCACCCATGGGCACTGAAACACAAGAACCAGATGCCCAGGGTGTTGCCACATCATCTGTCTCAAATAAAGTAGCTGAAACACGAGAACCAGCTACCCATTCTGTAGCTAAAACAAAAGAACCAGTGACTCATTCTGTAGCTGAAACACAAGAACCAACTATCCATTCTGTAGCTGAAACACAAGAAATAGCTACTCATTCAGTGGCTAAAACACAAGAACCAGCCATAGCTGCCACACAAGAACCAGCTACGGCTGAAACACAAGAACCAGCTGCTGATATTGACATTGAGATATAGGAATCAAAGGTCCAGGGTGCTGCAACACTACTCTCCTTACATCAAGAAGCTGAAACACAAGAATCAACCGCCATTCCTGTAGCTGCTCCACAAGAACCAACTAATGAGGCTATGACTTCCACACAAGAACCAGTCATCTCTCAACCAAAACCAATAATGGCCGTTGTCATGGAAGAAAACGCGTTTTTAAAGTCCCAACTGGAAGAATATAAGCAAGAACTAGCCAGGGCAAAGGAAGCATACGAGAAGGAACTAAATTTGTACACCCTAGCTCATACAACAACCATGTTAGAGGGGACTACAGAGAGCCTGTGTAAAGAATATATGTGTTGCCAATGTGGCGATATTTACTATCAAGCAGGCTATAAGGTAATCCAAGTCCCAGTGTCTGGAGCTCCCCCTACTCCTTCAACTTTTGTAGTAAAAAAGGAGGAACCTGCTGTTATACAAGAGCCAGCTATAACTGTTACACAAGAACCAACTATAGTTGAAACACAAGAACCAACAGGACCTCCCAAGATTAAGACTGAGCCCTGCATTGCAACAAATAAAGCCCCTGCTTTTGTTAACACAATTGTACAGACAATGCCTATGGAGGAATTTACACCCCCCAGCCAGATCAATCTCCCCACTTTTGTGGAACAATATACTCAGACCTTACCTCATCCCACTACCTGTAACGCTGAAACACAGACCCAGCTATGGGATGAGCAGGCGGCAATATAAAAATGGAAGAAAGACTATGCTGCAACACATGCCAAAAACCTGCAAGTGCACAAACAAATCTGGATAAATCATACCTACTCAAATTGGGAAGCCTTAGAACAGATACGTCAGGAAGCTTGTGCCCTGAAGAAACAGAACAAAGAGTTGAAGGGCAGATTGGCCCTGGTATTTGACTTGGCATAGAAGCTATTGGCCACAAGAAAGCCATCTTGCAACTACTCCTTGTTCCTTATGGAGAGACTTACCTGGTTTCAGATCAAATCAATTCTAGAAGGTAAACCCCATGTAGTACTACACCCAATAGATTTTTTCAAAACTTTTGCAGCAGCCTCTATTAGGGATCAACACCTCCTCTGTGAGGCATACTTTCATAACGAGGCCATTCCCGAGAAAATACAGTTGAACCTTAATCCCCTTGTCGGGGACATCCAACTTTGAGTGTTCACCTCTTTTCTCCACAATCAAATCATTTGGCAAGATGACTTCATGGCCGCTAAACACAATGAAGACAACCACCTTCTATGGATAAGACCAGAATCACAGAATGTAGCCACCTTTGTCACACAATATTATGAGTTCTTAAAGAATCCAGGGGTGAATGAACATGTTCTGTAGCTACAATCAACAATGCTTCAGGATTGTCAGGACTTCATTAGATCCATAGATATTGTTGCCCTCTAGGCAAATAACCTGTTTTGGCATCAATCCATTGAGAAAAGAAAAGAACACGATCCTTTTAGCCCCACCAACCTTGAGGTAGCAATCTCTAGGGTACCTAACTACATCCAGTGTGTTCAACAATGTGCTGAAAACTGGATAGGGTGCTGGTTTTATTTTCCTGTCCTCTGGTTTCCAATAGAAAGGTATCAAATCAGTTATAAGCTGCCTAAGAAGATAGAAGCAGCAGCATGGCAAAGATTACAGCAGGTCCAAGGGTTCAGAATGCCAACGGATAGTACCTCCCAGAGCTACTGCTTGAGTAACTTACACGCTAAGAGTCGGTATCCAGACTCTGATTCAGAGTGAAGTTGCCTGAGGACATGCAACACCTTGAGTTGGGGGGGATGTTAGGACCACACAATGTACCTTTTTGCCCATACTTTTTTCCACTATTACACTCTTGATCACCCACATTTAGGAAATGTATAAGTGCTGAAACAGTTCAAACTGCAGATTAGCATTTGAGGCCTGTTGCTAAAACAACAATTCATAGAAGCTGTTACACAGTCCAAGGTTGCAGATACTGAAACATAGAAGCTGTTACACAGTCCAAGGTCGCAGATGTTGAAACACAGAAGATCGACGATGCTGAGGAAGTTGTTACACAGTTCATGGCCATGATGTTGAAACACAGAGGAAGCCGTTACAAAGCCCAGGATCGACGACGATGAAACACAAAGGAAGCCGTTACACAGTCAGTGGTCAACAACAACTCTACCATAGCTGCACCGTGAGCCTCCTACATGAGAATGCTGAAACAGTCAAGAGCGCAAATCCAGTGGCTGAAACAACCCGTGATTTGCGGTGCTGAAATAGCATCAGCAGTAACGGGAAATAACTGTTACAACAACACCTCATTCAACACTTGTAATAGCATTTTGTTGCATGAGACTAGGACATCTTATTCTGGTTTAGAAAGTTGATCTGACTAAGAATAGGACTCAGATATACATCTGTAATTTTTGATCAATTGTATTGAAGGGATTTCCTCTTTAAATAAGAGGAAATCACCATTCGAAAGGATCCAAGTTTTATGTATTAAGAAAGCTTCACAAGAGAGGGACGTGCTTCATTTTCCAGATTGTAATATGATACTTTGATAGATGAATAAAAGACTGTTTTGAGCATCCTTCTCTAGCCTTTTCGTTCCAGGGGATTCTTGTGAGAAGGGAGGGCCCACCTTCTTCACAAGATTCACCCGTTAGTTTTAGAGTGTGTTAATGTAATTTCTGTTTATGCCTTGATTAACTTTTGTCTTGCTGAAACACTACTTTTAATGAATTCTGCTTTGCTGAAACACTATTGCACTCTGTCTTGTTAAGAACTTTATTTTACTGAATGTTACATTATTTTCACGAAGTTCATAATCAATTGTAGCAATCTTGTGTGATGATTTTGTGAGGTTTGCTAATCAGAGACTAGGTTAAGGGTCCCTGCTTAATGGAAGGGATTAGACGGTCCTGTTCTCTATAGAATTAGTTAGCTTCTTGTTATCTTCATAGTGTGCTAATCAGAGACTGGGTTAAGGGTCCCTACTTAAGGGAAGGGATTAGACGGTCCTGTTCTCTGTAGAATTAGTTAGCTTTCAGTCATTCTCACAAGTGTGCTAATCAGAGACTGGGTTAAAGGTTCTTGCTTAAGGGAAGGAATTAGAAGGTCCTGTTCTCTGATAGAGTAGTCAACTTCCAGTTAATTTTGTAAGTGTGCTAATCAAAGACTGGGTTAAAGGTTCCTACTTCAGGGAAGGAATTAGAAGGTCCTGTTCTCTGTTAGAATAGTCATCTTTCAATCACTTCCTTGAGTGTGTTAATCAGAGGCTAGTACTAAGGGTCCCTTCTTAATGGCAGGGATTAAGGGTCCTGTCCATTGTTAGATAGAGTTAGCCTTTTTATGCATTAATGTTTTCATGAAAGTGTGTTAATCAGAAACAAGGTGCTGGAGTTCCTTCTTGGGAACAGGGTCCTGTTCTCTGGTTACAGAATAGTTGTTCTTTCTTGTTGCAGTTGTTATTTTAATGTAATCCAGGATTCTTTAGATTAATCATCTCTTTAAGCTCTGCAATAGGTAGGTTGCTTTCCTGTAATTAAAGTTAGAACTTCAGTCTATTCAAGGCAAGTGTGATTAATATAGTTTCCTTTACTACAACTCTGAGTTGATTTCGGAATTGATCATATATAGTGAGTGGTTACCTTTGAAATAAACAGACTTCCCTGGGTTGACAATTTATGTAGCACTTGATTGTTTGAGTTAATCAAGCAATTATAGTGACCAACAACCGCCTATTCTAGTTTCCACGAGAGTGGTAGAATAGGTGGCAAGTCCCCTTGTTTTATGTCGACAGTTGTCATTCTTTTCTTTAAGCTTTGGAACTACGAAAAGTTGTCACGCCTATGCATTATGGTTTCCACTATGGTGGCAGAACAATTGGCCTGCTATCATGTATATTTGGACATGTAATTTTTTTTCTTTGGCAAGGTAATATATATTTTTATTTACAAAAAAAAAAAATCTTGGTTGTTGATGACAAAGTTGTAGATATAAATGTTTGAGTTGTGTTCTCAACGATGGTCTTCATCGAACGTCAGACGAGGTAGGCCCTTGATCTTGTCTTGTTAGCATTTTCATTTATATAGCATACTTGGAATTAGAGTTGATTTCTGCAGTCATTCCGTCCATTATAATTTACCCCATAACATAAAGAGAGTTTCCTCGTAACAATACCACTTAACAATGATTCATTTAAGTTAAAATTTATAACCCAAAACATGAAATAGAATTTATTAGAATATTTATGCCCTTTAAGAAAAAAAATTAGAGTATTTAAACATTTCAAACAAAATTACACAAATCGTGAACCATTTTTTTCGACATTTCAAACCAATCGTGAACTTGTTAACACACCGGTCCATGCTTGGGCCATATATTCAGGACTTGGGCCCTTTAGACATATTGGAATGACTTAATTAAGCCCCCAAATCCTAGTGGAAGGGTTTTGTGGGGTTCAAGCAATTAGCATTCGCCGAGAAACATCAACATGGACCCTGAACACTGAGGAATCAGAACCCTTACCAAAAATTTCAATTTTTCATTAACAAGTGACACAATTAAGAAAGACCTTCCTATACACCAATGACAATACATTGACCAGTGAGGAATCAGAGTAGAACCCATACCAAATATTTCAATTTTCCATTTCATAACACACACAATCAAGAAAAACCTCCTTATGCACCAATTACAATATATTAATATGGATGCCTCTTCCATTTTTAGCAAATAAAGTACATGTCTCACATTCTATTCATTGCAGAGGGCAGTGGAAGGGCCCTTAAATTGAAATCTTTAGCTACAGACCCATGAATTAGAGCAATTTCAAATTAATTATACCATCAAATTCTTGCTCGTCAAAGTGAAGCCCCTCATTCTCCAAATTGAAAAGCTTGACAATGACTGTGGATTATGCCATCATTCAGAACCTCTCTGTACACATTTTTCCAAAACTACCAGCGAGCCTTTCTTTATTGAATGCCAAAGGCCCTCTCGGTCCGGTCAAGCAACTAAAGTTTCTTGATAACTAAATCTCTTTGTTGTTTTACTAAGTAACTCAGACTCAGGTTACCATGTCATTCTTGCTGACCAGGATAAGTTGGGCTGCTGCCAGCCGGGGCCTCACAACTCCTAACAAGTTGGCCTCAATAAATACACCTCTTGGAGTGATGAGCTCTCCATATGAAATACTTGGGTGCCCACTGAAAGATTTGGCTTCTTGTGATTTTGTGATCTCCGCAAGATACTGAAAAACAAACATAATACAAAGATCACTGTAACTGCAGCAACAGGGATGATAACTCCAAGTTCTAGAAGTGAATGACTTTTATGTTTGTTAGCAGAGCATGGCATAAAACTTACCCAGCCCCCTCTCAGGCCAAGATTTCCTATTAATGCAGTGGCATCAAGTTTTTTGGAAACTCCATATTTAGGGACTTTTCCTGACAGCTTGTTGAAAGATAAATTCAAGTGGTGGAGCATTTTGAGATTTTCCAATGACATGGGTATTCCACTTGACAAATGGTTGAAGGAGAAATCCATGTTCTGAAGATTTTGAAGTTTACCAAGTGATACAGGAATCGGACCTTCAAGTGCATTGCAGGAAAGATTTAAGTAATCTAATACTTTGCAGCTTCCAAGTAAACTTGGAATTTCACCAGTTAACATATTTGCAGAAACATCTATAGCTTGGACCATAGTCATCTTGCTGAGTTCTAAAGGCAAGGACCCCTGTAATAAATTGTTTGAAAGGTTGAAATAAAAAACTAAATTTGCAAGACCTGCAACACCTAGAGGTATGGGCTCACTGAGCATGTTGTATGATAGGTCTAACTGTGCTAAGTTCACACAATTACCTAGGCTTGCAGGTATATTACCTGATAACTGGTTCCGATTGAGATTTAAATATCTTAGCTGCTGGAGGCGGTCAAGAGAACCATGGATTGTAAGAGAGAGATTATTTCCTTGAAGATCGAGGAGGCCTAAGCTTTGTATTTTCCCAATTTCAGTGGGGATGCTTCCTTGCAAATTGTTGGATCCAAGATATAACCTCTCCAACTTCTTAAGCATGCTAAGTGAAGAAGGTATTGCCCCTGCAAAAGAATTCCTACCTAAATATAGAAATGTTAAACTAGGTAGGTTTCCAATCTGTGGAGGTATTTTTCCTATCAACTCATTGCCACCCAAGTATATGGCATCCATTTTTGTAGAGAGGTGGGCGATAGAAAAGGGCAAACGTCCCATGAGACGATTAGAGGATAAGGCTATTGTTTGCAGGGTGGAACAGTTAGTAAGAGCAGTAAGAATGGGCAAGCTCGTGGTACTGCCGCTAACAAATTGATTATTGTGTAAGTAAAGGTGTTGGAGCTGCGTCAACTTACCCAACTCCATGGGCACTACTCCGCTAAGTTGGTTTCTCCCTAATTCGATCACTTGAAGCTTCGTGCAATTGAAGAGGGAAGAGGGAATGCTGCCACTCAACTGATTACCAAACAGATATAGTCCTGTCAACCGGGTATTCTTGCTACAGAAATCAGCTGGAATGTGTCCACATAATTGGTTGTTAGTGAGATCGGAAGAGCGGTTCAGCAGGAATGCCGAGACCGATCTACTTGAAGCTTCGTGCAATTGAAGAGGGAAGAGGGAATGCTGCCACTCAACTGATTACCAAACAGATATAGTCCTGTCAACCGGGTATTCTTGCTACAGAAATCAGCTGGAATGTGTCCACATAATTGGTTGTTAGCTAAAGTCAATTGTCGAAGGCTTGTGCAGTTTGAAAAGGAAGAAGGAATCTGGCCTGTCAGACGGTTATTCCACATATTGATGACACCGACTAGACTTAGCAGACATAATTCGGAAGGAACGCAGCCGTGAAGGTGGTTGTTATTCAAATTGATGTAGTCCAAAGAGGATATGTTTCCCAAGCAGGCGGGAATCGTACCTGTCAAATGGTTAGATCCTAAGTGAATGTATTGTAAGTTGGGGAGAACACATAGTTGGG
>CBVK0103101455.1:0-10813 GCA_900067695.1 Picea abies
AGGTTTATATAATTACATGCAATAATGCACCACGTGTCTTCCCCAAGAAGCTCACTTAACCATTTTTTCCAACTAATTCCAAGATGGGTGAATAAAATGCAATAAAAAGACTTAGCTAGTGATGCATTTTTTTATTATATTCAAAGAATTACAATGCTAGTCTCTCCGACCTTTCTCTTTACAAGCACTCTGACATTTCATCAAATAAACCAAAAATACATTATAAATCTGGGGTCTCAAAACTGGGGTATTACAGTTATAAGAAATACTGTGATAGCCCACAATGTTCAAACATGATAAGGAATATGCTCAATCTTGTGATGTATGCCAAATAATTGGAAGACCCTCCATAAGTGATTAACTGTCACTACAACCAGTGGTTGCACTGTAGCCATTCAAGAAATGGGAAATGGATTTTATTGGGTCCATTAATCCATCAACAAAACTTTAAGGGGACCCACACATAATAAATTCTACCGATAACCTTACAAGATGGGTGGAGGTAGCACCAAATTGGGATCCCAACACCAATACAACCGTCGGGCTTATTTTTGAAAACATCATATCCATATTTGAGTGTCCAAGGAGTTTGAAAACTAATCAAGGTAAGCACTTCATGAACAATACTATTAGGACCTTGACTTGGGATTTTATAGTGCAACACCATGCTATCATTCCCTACCATTCACAAGACAATGGTATTGTATAGGCCTTCAATAAAATATTGTAGCGATGTTTGACAAAGGTTTGTTTTATCAATCAATATGATTAGTACAAGAGGATACCTACAGTACTCCGGTCATATCAAACAACGACCAAGAAACTCACCAAACACTCTCCTTTTAGTTTTTTCTATGACAATGAAGCAGTAGTGCCTGCAAAATTCTTGTTATCATGTTTATTCATTGTGAAAACCACACAGATGATAGATGAAGTGTCAGTTCCAACCCGTCTTGTGGAGCTTATGGAACTAGAAGAATATTGTTCTTGGCATGGTATCACCAGGAGGTCGAGAAGTTGTGGTAGAAGGCATGGCATGATCACCATTTTATATACAATAAGTTTGAACAAGGTGACTTGGTACTTCCCTACAACAACAAGTAGCTCAAGTACCTAGGCAAGTTACATATGCATTTGTTGGGACCCTTAATAATTGTGGCAATTTTGGATTCTAGAGTGATAAAATTTTCTCGGATGGATGGGAAATTCCAGGAGGGATGGGTGAATGGTTCTCACCTAAAACTATTATCTCCTCCTCAAAGCTAAGTTTCCATGCCCATGAAAGGGATATCTCTACAATACTATTGTTTACTTTCTTATCTAGGTCAATAAGGCTCAATCCTATGAACAAGGCAATCAACCTAGATGCACCAATAAAGTAAGTCTTAACCCTATAATTAAGCAAGTTTTTAGTTAGTTGATCACAACCAGGCTTGAGAGTCTTTTAATCGGATTGAGTTTTTCAATCTTATTTTAGTTTTCTTGAAGGATTGGTACAACCTTTGTGTTCAAGGGGGAAATATCATTTAACTTAGTCATGTCATAGAGTCTTTTGGTTGCATAAAAAAAATGGATTTGAGTTGTGGTGTCATGCTATTGCACTTAGAATATAACCCTAATCCCAATGGTCATGTTAGACACTATGGGTCCATTAGTAATATATGCTTGCAATTAATATCCACATTGAGTCAAAAAAGTTGAAATGATGGGAATATGGGTTATAAAAGTGTAACTTATAAGGGTCAATTAAACAATTAGGTGGGATATGCCATGCCATCATTCAAATTTAGTTAATGCAATAATTTATTTCAGTAATGATAGTAATATAATAGTAAATGAACCCAAAAAAAGTTGGGATTGTCACATGATCTAGTTACTTTTTATGATTTTTGGAAAGATTTGGCTACTTTTTTAATTTATGAAGGATCTAATAAATGGATGAATTAATGACAAGTAATTCTATATTATTCACTATCCAATCTATTTAATATAACACAACCAACCTCTTAAGTCATTTTGTAGATTGATGAAATGAAGAAGAAGATGAGACCCACTAGTAAAGAGCTAGTTGATGCCTAAGTGCTAGAATAGAAACTAGAAAACCAGAATTCAAAAAATTATAGAAGGAACACCAGTAGTGGATACAATGAGAGATATCAAGATACAAAGCACAGGAAAAGTGAATGTTAGGATGACACCCAAATGGAAGGAACCAATTCTTAACGAGTCTATGGACCCCCGAGTAATGCAAAGGGGGGACAAGATAGTTGGGAAACCTTACTCAATCATTTTTTAATCTTATCTGGCTAAGACAAGATAGTTGGGAATGTTACCTAGGGTGTATAGCCTAAAAAAATCCACCCAATCCAAGAGTATTAATTATAGAGGATCGAGGATGATTTTTAAAAGTTTATATTTGAAACAACATAAATAAACTGAAATTTAAACTAGCTATATGCCTACAGGTTTTACAATTAAAATAGACATAGAGACATAAATGAAAATGAAGAACCAAATCGATAAACACAAATATGAGATAGGACAATAATTGATTTTATTCAATTCTGAGATGCAAAAAAATGTATTCCTTCATTACAAACCCCTGTGAGGGTAGGGACCAAAGACATATTTAGAGATCTCTGATGGGAACTATACGAAAATACTCTGATATCAAAATAAAACTGAAATCTAATGATTTGAATCAGCTTGCAACAACATGCTGCCACTTGACTCTACAAAATATTCTTTATCAAATATGAAAATTAATTCATAAACAAATAAGAGTACACAGACTATCAAGAACAAATTAAACACTTTAAAGACAAGATGTTGAAAGATATAATTCAACTTTTAATCTCACTTCCTTCAATAAGACCCTACCATCATCAAGAGGATTAGGCTTTCAAATACTTCAGAGATGAAAGAAAAATGAAACTATCTCAAACATTAGAGAGAAAACCTTAGTAGTGTGGTTCTCCTTCTATTTTTTTCTCCCTTTGTCTCTTCATTCAATTGAGCTTTTATTCTTTTCCCAATAAGTGGAAGTAGTTCAACTATTTTTGTTAGTTAAGTTAAATTAACTTAACAAATTAATTTAGGAGAAATAAATAATAATAATATATAATTAAGGGTCTGTTGACGGACGTCTATGACACACCGTCAATGAGAAGGGAAGATCCGGTCCAGGATTGTCTATTTAACCCAAGCTGTTTGGAATAATCTACCCTGACGGGTTTTATGGCTCTGTTAGCCAACTAAGATGCTAAAATAACTGAAAGAGGTAAAACTACCTAAATATATTATCTTATCAGTTAACACACATATATGATTACATAGCTAATAGTAGTATTATATATAACAGATATATACAGATACAAGGTTTAAATAAAGCCTTGTGAAAATGATGGTTTAAACTAATGAATCAAAGTTTAAATAAGATGCAAAACTAAAGGAAATTGTTCTATTACTATAAATAGCAGATAACAACCAATGAACGAATAAGATTTAAAATGATGTAACTATAATGAACAAATCATTAAAGTTTGAATGATTTAATCGTAATTCGTTCGTAAAATAAATAAATCAAACAAAAGAAAGATAACTAGCCTGATGCTGATCAACTGTAAAGAAAAGGTACTAAGCTATATTCGTCTTTTTGCGTAATGTAAGCTCCACTTAACCTGTTGCCAAGTATAAATATATAGCAAGAAGGAATTTTTTTTGTATTTCGAAAGCAATTTATGATACACAGAAAGACAAATTGAATTTTGACTCATGTAACTTTAAAATGTCCAAAAACTGAAGATGAAATTAACTTCAATCTCCGACAAATGGTATTATCAACAATCCAACATTCGATGTAAATTCAAAATGTATAGATAGACGATTAGTCACAGAGATTATAATAACCAATGAATAATGGACCGCGTGAGAAATAAGCACAACATGAAAACATAAATGTAGAACAATCTAAAGCTAATTCATTACAGATAAGTTTTTCATGCACAAAAAATATATGAAAGCCAATAATCACATTGTACAGTCTACAGAAGGACTAAAGCTAAAAGGTAAACTGCATTTCATATATTCTTCAAAATGATAAGTCCATCATCAGGTCCAAAAGAATTGCCCCTTGTTCCTGGGCAAGCACTACTATTTAAACTAAATTCATGGTCTGTTTCTCATATCATACAAGATAGAGACAGATCTATTTTAATAAAATATTTATTAAAAATAACCAAAAGATAGGTCTGTTGTGACAAGTATCCAAAATAGTTACATCATCCAAATATTTTTGAAACTATTTCTCAAAATGAAAATTACAAATTTGGTGTACTCCCAACTATTAACTCGTTCCTTCAACTTTTGCACATTGATCTTTTTCAGACTTGAGAAGAAAAACAAAATCTAAATTAGAAGAACAATCAAATTAATTAAAAGACAAGCTACATAATCTATGATTATGTAGTTAGTTTAAAAAAACCAAAATAAAACAAATTCAGTGATCATTAAACAATCCAAACGTAAATTCCAAGAAGAATGTTTACCCATTAAACCTTTGAAAAAGAAACATGAGATAATTCCGAATTGATAACAACGTTGAAATTGGTGGAATTTTTTATAATAAAATCCCTTGACCTTCTGAACTGTTTGTTGGCCTTGGGCGAAATCAATCGGATGCTAACTATCAGATCTTCATTTTCCTTCTCCAAAACTAAATTGCGAGCCATGACTTGATTTAGTTGAGCCTATAGATAAGGGATGTCTTGGTAATTTCTCTGGATCCAACTAAAGCAACCCTCACAGTATACCTGTTCCAGATTTAGCAGTGGACGAGTATGATCCGAGTTTAATGGTTTATATTGCTCCATAACCTTTTTCAAGTCATACTGAATACTTGAAAATTCCTCTTGCTCTAGAAATGGAGGCAAGTTAGACACAAAATCATATTGGGGTGAATCTATTTTAGTGGGATCATAACTAGTGTCGTCAATAGAGATCACGTCCTCAATATCAACTATGGGGATCGGTCTATCGTGGTTCTAGTGTCGATTCTTGGTCATTCTTGAAATCTAAATATTGAATCCTCTGCGTTTTTTGCTTACCCTGCCTCTTGATTTTAATTTTGTTTTCATAAACCAAATCTTGTTCAGGATTAGGGGCGACAAATACCTTACCCCTTAATTGACTCAACACTTCGTCTAAAGACTTCTTAGGGACGAATTCGTGCCTCCTATAGGTGTCCTTGACTGATTGATGAGAATCAACAGGGGTTTCGGTGGGTAATGCAGGGTCTCTTGCAACTTGTAATTTGATATGAAGACCTTGCAGAGAGTGAGTCGATGGGCAAGGGTCGATAGACTCGTCAACACACATCGGTAAACTGCTGACTGGTTCAGGTGGTAGTGAAATAAAACCATTCCTAACAAGGAAGCCTTGCCATCTATCTCCTACATTCGACAAATGGGAATAAGCCAAGACACGGATCAAACCATGGTGAAAAAGACTAGATTCTGAGTTTGGGTTTTGTCTTTGATAAAATCTAGACATCTTCTGTAGGCTTTTAAGCAGATAAAATGGCATGTTTAACTTAAAACCTAGGAATACCATTAACAGGCGCACATGAAATAAAAATACCAATCCATATCGTCCCTCACAAGTGACAAATTGTTTGATTATCAATAACAAACCATGCCATCAAGGCTTGAATAGATGGATGGGTGTACCTTTAACGTCGTAGCGCGATTTCCTGGAAATCATCAATAGATGCCAAGGAATACCTTCAATTTTTAGGTTTTTGAACCAACGATCTCCCTCTCATGATAGGTCCGTGGCTTCTGCTATTGATTCCTCATTGACTTGCAATTGTAGGTCACCTATTTTAGCTCTAGCACCATCAAAGGTCTTGGCGAAGGCTTTGGCGATTTCAAGATTAAAACCCTCGAACGACTGTATAAACTTAACCCATCCGAAGACTGCGAGATCATCCACAACATCGTCGTGGGAGAGCAGAGCCTGTGAGCCATTCGGCTCTACCCTAACTACAAGAGCCATAGACTTGATTACGATATACCAACAAGTGCAGAATGGAGGAGTCTGTTTTTGAAACAACTCGATACGAATGATATGTTTTGCATTGTCGAAGGTGGCTCAAAAACTACGATTTCGGGAGGATGCTACCATGACTACCACTTTAGTTGTTGATTAAATCCCGAACTAGAGGAAAAACACACTCAAAAACCACCTCACTTGCTAAGAACCTAACCCCATATGACGAAGCATCATCAAACGATGAAATGAATGTGAGTTCAGGTAAGCATGACAAAGATGTAATAGTTTCAGAGCACGACTACTAGCCAGGTAATACAATGATTAGACTGTGATATGACGACCAAAGGTAGCATTCAGATTATAGATTTATGTCATAGTTTTAGAACCAAAAAATATCGCGAAGGTGTAAAGCAACAATCAAACTTCATTTGAAAAGCGATCAAGGCATGACATAAATCAAACACTACTAGCTCACATCCTAATGCTATAGAGAAATTCACATAACCATATGTTCATCAAACTTAAAGGTTTTGAGATTATATGTATTTCAAAGACTCGTTTAGTTTTATAAGGAGAGAAACTTTTAGAATTTATCTGATGTGTTTATACAAAACTTATTTCAATTTCATGCTTGACAGTCATGAAATTGAAATGGGTAAACGAGAAACTTATTGAAAAGACAAAAACTCAAAACACACAATAATCAATCAAGCGATTCTTCAAATAAAATCATAATTGAAATCTTCGCAGACACAAAAATGAAGCTAATAAAATTTCTTTTGTCAAAATTTACGTTTTGAATATCGATGAAACAATATGAATATTTGGCTACCAACAGGGTCTTAATTAATAATAACTAAAATAGGTGGGACCCCTTGTGACTCCCATCATTTCCTCCTGTTAATAATCAAATATAAAACACAACCAATAATCACTTAGACCATAGGACACCCTTGTAACTCCCATGGAATTTTAAACTAAGTATTTGAATATCAACAATAATTTAAATTATATCCCAAAAGAATATATACATCCACATTATCCACATAATATCCAAAGTACTTGATGTCCAAAACATGTTGAAAACCATTAAAACTGTAATTATCATTGAAAATCATAAAAAATAACACTTAAAAACCATATTTGTTGTTTTGAGATGCATATTTTATTTTCTTGCTGTTGTCTCCCTTGGACTTTTCTGCAATAGCCCTTGGTTGATTAGACCCCTTGGGCTGTATGGCACTAATTACATGGGAACAATCTTCTTTCAAGTGGAGGCGAGAAGAGACAGATTTAGAGGAGTCAGTGGATGGGATAGAAGGGGAGGCTGATGCTTTTCCTTTATCAAGTACAGGTTGTGGGATGTCGGTCTTCAATCTTTTGATGGCATGGGAGGATTGCACTGGCGATACAACATGGGTGGCTTGTGCATTTGGATTGACTGGAGGTGGTGGCGACGACAATGGTAGTGAGACAGTGGGCCAACCATGGCGATGGGAAGCAGGCTGGTTGACAATTTCTTGCCAACCATCATTGGCGAGAGGCTCAAGCTGCATAAATAAATGGGGGGGGTACAAGGATTCTAGGAAAATTTAGAGGCTACTGGAAAAGGGGTCTCTCTGGTTGAGGGTGCAATATCCCATGGCTAATCCAATTAAAAAACGCAGCTTGGAAAAGCTGGTTCAATTCCTGCGGGTCAGCGTCGAAATTGATAGAGAATCTAGGCCTCCGATGACCTCGATTCCAATTTCCCCTGCCTCTGTTATTTCAACTGTTGCCGCCTCTACTAAAACAACTCATTCTGTAGCAACGATTTGTCAGTAATGAAGCTCTTTAATAAACCATAAATGAAACTCTGCTTACATGAATCAAAAGTCGGTTCCAAAATTATCACGAGATACATGCAAATCCATCCATAACACATCATTTATTAATTGCTACGTGAACATGGGATGATAGGGTTCATGGAAAATATGTAGGGCTTGTAATTAGAGAAAAATGATATCATGGAGGGGATCAAAATACAAATACTGTTCAACAATTAATAAACAAATTAACTGTGTATTAAAAAACATCCAGAATATTAGTCTTCAACTCTTGTCATATTTACTTCCCTTTATTTCACCCAGACTCACCTTTTAAAATTTATATTACAGAACATGGATGAAATAAGGGAAATTAGGATCGTGGAGGGAATGTAATTAGCGAAAATGGTAGAATGATAGGGAAACTTTACAGATACCGTTTAAGTAAAAAATCAAAACATGTTATCTCTGATGCAATCAAAATATATCTCTGCCCAAAATTTTGAGGTTTAAACAATATTCTGTTTCCAAAACAATAACCCAAACTGATGCTTTCTTTAACAAAATTGCTCGCATGTCTTCGAATTGTATTACACAGTAAACTATTTGATATGCCCAGAATTATTTAATCAAAGTAACCATGATAACAACACTGTCATTATAAAACAGAATCGACAAACAACATCATAATCGCTACAAGAATAAAACAAT
This sequence comes from Picea abies, assembly GCA_900067695.1. NCBI lineage: Eukaryota > Viridiplantae > Streptophyta > Pinopsida > Pinales > Pinaceae > Picea > Picea abies. The sequence goes on from CBVK0103101455.1 coordinate 8,568, forward strand.
AATCTTAGAGTGGATGAGCCACGATTCATAACATCAACCCCAACAAAGGTCCTGTAAATCCCAAAGGGTCATGCACAACGCTCCCAAAACAAAACTCATAGCCATCATTAAATCGAATCACCGTTCACTGCAATCCTTTTTAATTTCATTCCGGACAATATTATTCAATTCGAGCATCAAACATTTCAAACACAGGTGCTTTCACAAACAATAAAACATGACGATTTAACCAATATAAGTAACATTTTCTATCGGAAACACAAGATTCAACAGACTGTAACTTCCAATGAATATGTGAGTACAAGACTCTTTACACAATTGCCAAGCAAGAGACCAATTAAACCCGTGCCCAAGTAATCGAGCAGGAATAATGCTCTCATCAAATACAAATTGGAGTAAGCAACACCTTCACTGTAATGCGTAGGGTTTGATATATATCAATGACAGTAAGTGGTAGAGACAACGGGGCAATTAAACAAAGGGTTTGACAGTTGCATAGCATGAAAAGTTCACTCCACAAGTGCTTCACCTCAATAGTCACAAGGTCGAGGTTATGGCGCGGGTATATTAACCACAAAGATCAATAGTGTTAATTTTTAGGTGGAGTATTCAAAAAACCCAGAGGTAAGGCATAGATGATCCATTTCAACAAGGAGGCCAAACCCACAATAAAGAACCATAGGTGAGGTAGGCCCAACCACAAACTTTTACTCAACAAATCTTTGTGAACAATTACACACAACAAAGACACCGCGGCCATTTTTTTTAATGCCAATAGTCTCAGAACAACCACCATAGGAAGCCAAGGATGCAACCATAAATACAGAGTCCAAAAAAAAACATTGTGACATCTTGAGAATTACACAGACCACAAGCAACTAGAGCCAACATTTTGATTTAAGGGCAAAGCAAATTTCATGGATGGAGAAGTAAGAGAAATCCCATACATGTAGAAGATGGCGCAAGGAGAAATGACCGGGAGGTATACCTCTTCCACGACCGAGAAAGGCGGAGCAACAACAACTAACATAGGGAAATGCAAATGGATAGGGTGGCGGGCTCGAGGAGAGTAAGAATGCCATGCATTTACTGCACGCCGCTTCTCCCTTGGCCTTCATTCATAGCTAGTATGATCCAAATGCGCTATCCAACTCACGTTCCATTACCATTTCCAATCAACAACACAAACCCAATAATCCAAAGTTTGCATACGATCAAATTCTAAAATGTGCCAACCCTTGCCCCATTCCAATTAACATGACTAGTTGCTTAGGGATGACACTAACATTGCAATCAAACAATGTGCACCACAATTGTAATAAGGGTTGGGGTGGTCACCCATAATCCATATAAAATCAAATTCGAACTGGAGTATTATTCCATCACCCATTAAAGAAACATATCACATTTTGCAAGAGATAATCAAGAACGCTTTTTCCACTGTTTTAACCATCTTGCCTAAAAATTCTTATCATAAGCGTTTTATCTACGATTCAAAGTGAATGAACTATAACATTTGTGATGCAATCAACACATAGGTAAACAAAATATAAGTGTCGCTTCTCCGCCATAGTGCCATTTGTCAAACAAGGGGTCCCACCTACTTGTGTATTATTAATATAATTTAAATAATAAGGCTTGGCAATCATTTGCGAGCATGGTACCCGATGTTGTGCTTTTAAGCGTCAACACCTTGGTTGACTATTGTTTTGCTTTCGAAATTGTTTTGTCTGTCAAAGTTAAAGGTGCTCGGGGGTGGCCTTTGTGCCTATGGTTGGGTGACAATATGGCTATATTGTCTATGGGGAAAACGAGCACATCTCTTTTATTTTAACACAACATGACCTTGGAAAAACCCCCATGGGGAAAACTAGTTAGAGAGATATGATATATATATATATGGAGATCTCAAAGTAAGAGCTACTACAAATAAATACAACTAAAGAACCTAATACAATAACAACTCCTCTTGAGATGCTTTGGAGTTCTTAATTTCATTGTACTTGCTATCCTTACAAGTGTAGATTTTTGAGGAACTATGAGGGTGCCCAACAGGCCTATCAGTTGACCTCTTGTTGGGCTCTAAGTTACGTCTCCAAAATGGTCATTTGCTTTTGTTTTAGGACAACAAACAATCAGGTACATGTCCCCCCCCAAGCTGATGGTTAAGTGCTCTTTTGAGGTTCCCTTGCAAGTGTTTTCGTAACCGGTGGTTAGCACATGCAATATACTCAAAACAAATAACA
>CBVK0103101457.1:0-22788 GCA_900067695.1 Picea abies
TGACAGATTGACCGAGAACAAAGACACATAAAATATTTGATGAATCTTGGAGTGAGTTGCAAGAGACAACTTTTAGGACACTTTTCCAATGTGTTGGATGATATCATATGGCCCATAGAAATTTGATGTTTTTTTGTTTTGTTTTTTGTTTATTTGAGTGATGTTTGTTTATAGGGTTGAAAGAAAAGAAACACCTATTCTTCTACTGGAAAAGAACATTTGGAGTGATGTTGTTGTAGTTGTTTCTTCATTCTATTTTGAGCCATAACCAAATTTTCCTTAAGTATGTGAAGAATGGATTCTCTAGTGTGGATTGTGTTATCCACTCGCTGAACAATGGAGGTGCCTGGTAAATATGAAGTGACTGGCAATGGTTTTTGGCCATAGAACACTTCATATAGGGTCATTTTGGTAGCTCCATGATATTAGGTATTGTACCACCATTTTGAAATGGAAATCCATTGGTTCCATTGGTGTGGTTTTTTATAAGAAAAGAATCAAAAGAGGTTTCTAAGCACTTGTTGATCTCTTTTGTTTGACCATCCATTGGGGGTGATATGAGGTGCTCATGTTCGGGTGGGTACCCTATAATTTAAACAACTCTTGCAAAAATTTGTTGGTGAAGGTAGGGTCTCAATACAAGATAATGGAAGTGGGAATTCCATTGATCCAGGTGGATATCGGTGGCCACCCACCTATTCCACTGGCTCAAAAAACAATTTCCCACCTTGGCAATTTTTCGGGTTCCAAACTTCCGGGGCCGTTTTGAGGCCCTAAATGATGTTTTTTTGGGGATTTGGTACCCACTTGGGCCAATAAAAAAATGTTCTTTTTGATTAGAACTTTCCAACGGGCTATCGTGCGCCTGAAACAAAGATCGTATAAAAAAATTACGACCCCGAGAAGTTGATGTACTAACTTACCCAAACAGGCCCACATGAATTTTGACGCTTCATATCCTAGGGTTAGGTTTTTGGATGTCTAGGGTTTTTGACATTCCTATTTATTGTAAAAGGTCTCCATAGCCTCATTATAATCATATTCTTGCGAATGAGCGCAACCATCACATCTCTTCTCAGAGATAAACCACCACCATTCCAACAAGTTTGTTTTCCACTGCATGTTACACTTTCATCTTATTTCCTTATTGAATAGAAAACCAGTTTTACTGTATCTCTGCTATTTTGTGTTAAGCTTCTTTTAATAATCTGTATTCATTTCATTCTACTCATAAAATATGGATCAACCATGTAACTTTAAATTATGATCTAGGGAGACTTGGGAAATTGAGGAGGGGGAAAATGGATGTGGTAAGGCACACAAATTAACATATCTGGAAAGATGATCAACTACCACCATGATCATGGATTTGTTTCCCTCCCTTAGAAATCCCACTATAAAATCCATAGAGATGTTAGTCCATATATGTGTTGGGATCAATACTGGTTGCAATGTTGCTGGCATCTTTATTGTTTCACCCTTGTCTCTTTGGAAAGTATCATAGGTTACCCCAAAATCCTAGATGTTAGTTTTCATGCTTTCCCAAAAGAATGAGCACTTTGTTCATTCATATGTTTTATGAAATTTAGAGTGAGCTATTGTAGGTGATGAATGGAATTCCTCTAAGACCCTATATTTTAAGGAAGAATTTTTTACTAGAACAATGCACCATTTATACCTCAATGTATCTAGTTTCCTTGCATAACCTTTAGGAGGGTTGGGATTTTCTTGAAGCCCTATGGATGAGTTGAATGATAGTGTCATTTTATAACAATTCTTGAGGGGATTCCTCAATCCAGCTTGGAACAGGTAAATATAAGGCAAATAAGGATCCATCCTCCTCAAATTACTAAGATAAAGAATCAACCACCATATTTTATTTACCCTTCTTACTGATAATCTCATAATCATAACCTAGCATCTTCGTGAGCCACTTAAGTTTCTCTTGTGATGATAACCTTTGTTTGAGAAAGAAATTCAGACTATGATGATTAATCTTGATCTAGAAACATCACCCTATGAGATATGGATGCCATGTCTCTAGTACATGTAGGATGACCATTGTCTCTTTCTCATATGTGGATTTGTCCAAATTGCAGTCACACAAATGCTTATTGGTGAATGCCAAGGGGAACCCTTCTTGCATCAAAACCACTCCAAGACCTCTATCCAAGGAATCACATTTGAGGACAAAATTTTTAGTAAAATCTAGTGCTACTAATACTGGAGTAGTGTGCATGGAATTATTTGAAGATGATAAGGATTACTTAGTTACTTCATTCCATACAAAGGCATTCTATTTGAGCAAGGATTGTAAGGGAGCCGTAGTTTTTCCATAATTTTTTACAAACTTCCTGTAGTAGCTGGTAAGTCCTAAGAACCCACAAAGGCTCTTCAATGTCTTCGGTTGGGGCCACACTCACATAGATACAACTGTCTTGGTATCTACTCCTATTCCATCCTTACAATGTGGCCTAGGTATTCAATCTATGATACCCCAAAAGAAAATTTTGAGCATTTTATGAATAGTTGGTGGTCCCTTAGGCGTTGAAAGGTTCTATCGACATGCTCTATGTGAGAATCCAAGGTTTTTCTATAGATCAAGATATCATAAAAAAATACCAGCACAAAATTGCATAGAAAGGGCCAAAACTTTTTGTTCATGAGGCTCTGGAAGGTGGATGGAGAATTGCAAAGGCTGAAGGGAATTACTAAAATTTAATTATGATCCTCTTATGTGTCAATTATAGTCTTAAGGATGCATAACTATTTCATTTGTATTTGGTGGTAGCCAAAATGCATGCCAAATTTGGTGAAAAACTTTGATCCATGAAGTTCATCCAAGAGATCATCAATAACTGGGATGGGGAATTTATCTTTGGTGGTTAATTCATTGAGGGCCCGAAAATCAAGACACATGCACCAATTAATTTCCTTATTTAATACCATGACCACTAGTTATGAGTAAGGATTGGTATTGGGATGTATGAATCCACCTCCAACAGTTCTCAAATGATCTTTTTTATTTCATTCATCTGTGAAAATGGATGCCTATAAGGGTGCACATTGGGCATTAGATTACAATGGTCATGCTCCCCTCGAGAAGGTGGTTATCCATGATGCATTTCAAATACTTATTGATTTTTAGAGAGGACCAACTGGAGATCAGAGTGAATCTCCCATGGGGGGTTCCCACTACTTGGATGGCATTGGATTATGCAATAATGCTTTAGTCACCTTTCTTCAGTAACTTCTCCATGTAATGAGAGGTGATCATTTCAAGGGAATTGAATGTAATCCCTTTGAGGGTATGTTTGTACCCTTCCTTATTGAAGCTGAGTCATTAATCCTTGAAATCCATGGTGGCATCCCAAAGTGTATAGGCATTCCGCCCCAAGAACTACATCACAACCACCCATTTCAATAACAAACATGTGTATTTTGAGATGATATTCACCCATTTGGAGTTTTAAATTTTCATGTCATCCATAAAATTTCATTATACCTCCATTGGCAATCATAATTTGAAAATTAGGTATAGGATGGAAATACCAATGGGTATCCATATCCACTCTCCTATGAATAAAATTGTGCGTGTTGCCACTATCAATTAATACAATCACATTGTGATTCTTGATATGATTGATCAACTTCAATGTTTGGCATGCAAAGAAATTTGGGGTTCCTCACAAGGAGCTTGAATAGTGTTTTCCTCATCTGTTGGAGGTGTGGCATCATCCAACTCAGGTTTTGGAGTGTCTTCAACATATGTGTCTTATAAGTTTTCAAGTGGGGAGACATCCATTTGAAATAATTTATGTTCTTTGCATTTGTGCCCTTTGAAATATCACTCATCACAATTATAACAAAGGTGGAGGCATTGGTGTTCTTCCATCTCTTCCAGAGATAACTTGTGGATTCTAATTGGTTGTGAATCATAGAGGGTGTGGATAGTCACCATGGGGGGGGATAGGGTGTGTTAAGTTTTGAGCTATTATTAGGTTTATTTTCAATTTACTAGATAACAATAGCATAGGTAGGATCATTGAGAGAAACACAATCACAAGATACACAACATTTATCCTGGGAAACCCTCATGGGGGAGAAAACCCAACAAAAAATTCCTTAATATAGATAGCCAATATAAGGCCAAGACAATAAACCAAACACTAGAGAATATCCAACACTAAGAAATGCGCCTCTCTCTTCCTTTTTCTCCCAACTGCAGCTACCAAACTTGTGCATTTGATGAGTGAATGAGTGAGTGATCAAATGAGGCGTTGGCTTCCTTTATTTATATAAAATGGCAGGTGTTGGAAAGGTGTCTCTTCATTTTGCAGGGCCAACTTGTCTTCTTAGTGGTAAAAACCACTTTAATTAGCCTGAGGGCCGACTTCTTAATTTGCATAATATATTTAGGGTTTGACCAATCCAAAAAAGGGGATTTGGTCAATTATAATGCCCGACATGATCAATCCACAAAAGGGGATTGATCTAATGAATAATAACTCAATAATAAATAGAATACACTTTGCAGTTACAATGTTTCAACACTCCCCCTTAACAAGAAGGGTATTCTACAACATCATCGGGAGAGAGAGAGAGGGAAACAACATCAACAACATCTGGAACACTAATTGGCATATCTATAAATCATCGAAAGTTTTTCTCATCATCATCGTTCACAACATGGAGTTGGAGTAGCATCATCATCCTCATCAACATGAGGCTGAAGTAACATCATCATCATCTTTAGCGTGAGGCTAAAGTAACATCATCATCTTCTTTAGCATGAGGCTAAAGTAATATCATCAACATATTTAACATGAGGCTAAAGTAACATCATCATCTTCAACATTAAATATGAAATGACATCGTCATCATCATCTTCAACAAGAAGTTGAAGTCGCATCATCATCATCATCTGCATCAACATGGATTAGTATAACACTAATACATTATCATCATCAATAACAACACAAGGTTGATACAACATCAACAACAACAATATCACAACACGAAGGCTGGAGCATCATCAACATCAACACTAGGCTGGAAATATTCAGCACAAAGCTGGCATCTCAACAACCTCATCATGAAGCTGGAAATATTCAACATGATGTTGGAATCACAACAACATCAACATGAAGCTGGAAATATTCAGCACGAGGCTGGCATCAACAACATCAACATGAAGCTGGAAATATTCAGCACTAGGCTAGCATCAACAACATCAACATGAAGCTGGAAATATCCAGCACTAGGCTGGCATCAACAACATCAACGTGAAGCTAAAAATATTCAGCACTAGGATGGAATCAACAACATCATGTGGTACTTTGATAGATCCAAAGGCTCTACCTAGGAATCAAAAGATTCCCTAGGATATAAAATCCTAACGGAGCTACCACTACTGACCAAAGATAACATATACATGCACAAGTACTCCAACAACCCATCCTTACAGACCTTCAGAATCTGTCCAGGGATGATCAGTCCCCTAGGATATAAAATCCTAACTTATCTACCCGCCATTGGTTAGGATACCATAGTATCATCAACACTACTCCCCCTTTCGAGGGAGGTCCTTTCAGAATATACCAATCTTGTCTTGAAAGTTCTCAAACTTTACACAAGACAAAGGCTTGGTTAACACATCTGAAACCTGTTCATTTGTGCCAACATATTGGACCTTTATATATTCTCTCTACATCATATCATAAATGAAGTGACACCAGATCTCTATGTGCTTTGAATCATCATGGAACACATCATTTTTATACAACTATGGTTATCACATAGGATCGCGGTGGCTTCCATATCCAGATCAAATAGATTTGTCAACAACATCTGAAGCCATATGGATTCACAACTGGCGGAACATGCAACAATGTATTCCACTTTTTTCATGCTGAGAGAAATACTTGATTGGTTCCTACTCTTCCATGAGATCATGGTTGACCCCAGACTAAAACAACATCCTGAAGTGCTCTTTCTATTAGAAAGACATCCAGCTCAATCTGAATCAGTATATCCATACAATCTGAAGTCATGATCTCTAGTATAACAAAGAACAAATTCCAATGTACCCTTAAGGTATCTCATCACATTTTTTGCGGAAATAAGGTGAACACGTCTGGGCTCTACCAGATACTAACTAAAGGTGTTCACAAAAAAACATATATCTGGCCTTGTATTCATCAGATACATCAACAGACCAATAATTTGTCTGTACAGAGTAACATCAACCAATTTTGATGAGGTATATACCAGGAGCTTCAACTTCGTTTCCATGGGTGTGTACATGGATTTACATTACAACATATCAAACCTATTTATTATTTTTACTGCATGCTTTCCTTGGTTAAGGAAGATATTCTCTGGGCTCTGTCAAACTTCAAGACCTTAGAGATAATGCATTAGGTCTTTCATCAAACTCTGTAGTGAGCTTCTTCTGCAATCTTTGATGATATTTTCTTCATCTTGTCAATAATACATTATCTACATATAGTAGCAACAATATAACTAGCTCATCATTTATAACCTTGAAGTAAAGGTTAGAATCAATTTTACTCTTGGTAAAGCCAAAGATTGTCAGGAAACTGCCAATTTTGCCATACCAAGATCTAGGAGCTTGCTTCATCTTCTAGACACGAGTCTTTCTATCTTAAAATTCAAATCAAATTTTCACATCACTTTGTACCAACCTGGTACAATTGCTCAGTTGCAACTCAATATGCACAATCATGTGCTAGCTCTATGTGCTCTCTGCAAAGCATTATCTGTCTCATTTCCTGAGAGTATGTCCTCTCCTCTTTCTGCAACTGTTCCTTTTGGAACTGGGACTCTGTACCTATCGCTACTATGAAGCTGAGAATGATTTCTTCATTCTCACTGTGACTGCTGAAATCAGAGAGTAACTCCTCTACTCCATCATGGAAATAACTTCATCTAAAACTAAGAGTGGATGAATAACTGATACTGGATGTAGCTCTTGTTATTTCATGGAGGTAACTCTATCTTTTATTGTAGTAATGTTTCCATGACCCAGCTGCCACTCAATTTTAAATATGGGGATTTCTCCCCCTACATCTCAAACTATATATGAATCGTGGTTGTTCTGGTTGTCTTCATAAATACTGGAACTATTTCTCCAATTATTGGAGTAAGTGTCTCATCATAGTCTTCTCCCTCTTGCTGGGAGAATCCTCTAGAAACACATCAGGCTTTGTACATCTGCAACATGCTTGATCTGTATAGATCAATAATGGAAGTCAATACTAACTTCTCTTCTAGTCTCACGAAAGAATCCATATCTTAGTCTTTCTGTCTGGCTTCCTTCTCTATCACTGAAACAAGGGAATATTCCAAGAGATTTCATATCTCCTATGAAGCTATGATCTAGTCTTCTCATGGCATCTGTCTCCCAGTCCTGGAAGATGTCTCTTCATCTGATCCTTTTTAAGGTCAGGCTTACTCTCGATTTCTTTCGAGTCTACAAGGACTTTATCATCTCTTACAGGGTACACTTGGTGTTGAATACCAAGTCAAACTATGAAAAGATGAGTCAGACTTCAAGTGAATTCCACTTCCTGTCAAGGTGGCTTCATTATCTTTTGAACAAGTTTACTGTGATTTCTTGTTCTAATGTTCGGTCATCTTTGGAGCCTTCTGATCCTTACAATCAATCTCCATATGGGATACTCTGGATTTCAAAATATAGATTCTTCTTCATATTCTTTTGTACATGAATATATATGGTCATGTACACAGTCTGCTTCATGTCTCATCTAATCTGTTTCCTTATGAAACCTTCACTATAGATTTCTCAGGGTTATCACCTGTGACTTGAAACAAGCTCAACAAAACAACAAGCAAGAATAATACTCTTTTGATAATAGTAACAAAACAATAGCATGAATAATCGTCACAATAAATCCTTTAGAGCTAGCACTTATGACATGCCTGAAACAAAGATCAAAAGTAATAAATACAATACGAAATGAGATCAACACTCTTCTAGTGTTGTGATCAAACATTCATACATGGTAACCTGGAACCAACACAAGAATTTTCTCCTAGAGGAGTTGTTAGTTGTATCTGGTAAATCATTAGATTAATCATTTATGTCAATATGCTCACATTCTACCAAGTATAATATTTTTCAAAGACTGCTACCTCAACTATAATGTTTACTTGTAAAGGGGTAATTATCAACTTGTCATGTGCAACTTTGAATCTTATCAACTTAATTAATCAAACCTGGAACTTGGAGCCTTGTCCGCAAGAATGACTGTGTTGATTTTCTTCCAAGTCTCCTTCACTCAAGATGACGAGTGCTTTCTTCAACCCGTCGTCTGTACTACGACAATATGCTATCTTGACAGAAAGATGGGTTAGAGGATAAAATCTATGATCTCAACTTTAATCAATCTAATACTTTGACTTAAATTTTGACCAAAGGTTAGTATGATGGTCATAGCTTCTACATGCAACCTAGATCAAAATAATGTCATAACAAATAGATGCATATCAGAATAATCAAACCGGGGTTGCATTATTTCTCTGAATGTATTGGATCTTGAGATCCTTCTGGATCTATGGTAAGAGATCCCTTCTCCTGCAAATACCCTTTAAAGATTAACAATTTAAACATATGTGAATACATATCTATGATAGTATTTGCAGGTAGTGGCACCATCTGGTAGCAACGATAATAATTACCAACTCTTAAAAACTTCAAGGGTCACTGCAACTGGTACTGCAACTGATAATTCCTTTGATACTGCAGCTACAATTGATACTGGAACTGCAACTGCAACTTAGAGTTTTATGAGGAAACCCTAATTTTTCAAACTTCAAATTTTGAAATTTTGATACAGGGGCTAGATGCACTGAGCTGAGGCTAGTAAGCTAGTACAGTTAGATTTCAGAAAATTCAAAATTCCCCCCTTCAAACTGGACCAACAAAATTATGGACTGGTACCGGTTTCCTGTTTTCCAGGTACTTATGGTTTTTTGATTTTCTGGTACCAGTGAAAACTAGGGTTTCAATTTCCAAGTGTTCTATCCACTGAAAATGTGCACTCAAGGTACCAAAAGATTCATTGGGGTAGGGTGCACTTTTCTAGATGGTTTTTAGGCAAAAATTCCTCTCCAACAAAAATCCCTAATTTTCTTGTATGACAACAATGACGTTTTTCTTTATCCAGTGAAAGATTCTCTTTTCAGTTTAGCTCTGAAACCATGCTAAGTTTTGAGTTATTATTAGGTTTCTTTTCAATTTACTAGATAACAATAACATAGGTAGGATCACTGAGAGAAACACAATCACAAGATACCCAACATTTATCCTGGGAAATCCCCATGGGGGAGAAAAACCAACAAAAACTTCCTTAATGTAGATAACCAATACAATTCCAAGACAATAAACCAAACACTAGAGAATATCCAACACTGAGCAATGCACCTCTCTCTTCCTTCTCCCAATTGCAGCTACCAAACGTGCACACTTGATGAGTGAATGAGTGAGTGATCAAATGAGGTGCTAGCTTCCTTTATTTATACAAACTGGTAGGTGCTAGAAAGGTGTCTCTTCATTAGGCAGGGGTGAATTGTCTTCTTAGTGGTTAAAACCACTTTAATTAGCATGGGGGATGACTTCTTAATTTGCATAATATATTTAGGGTTTGACCTATCCAAAAAAGGGATTTGGTCAATTACAATGCCCGACACGATCAATCAACAAAAGGGGATTGATCTAATGAATAATAACTCAATAATAAACATAATACTCTTTGCAGTTACAATATTTCAACAGGGTGAGAGGTGAATAAGGTTCTCTTCATTTGTGTGTTTATCACCATCTCAACTTTAGCTTTGTCACATAATTCCAACCATGTTTTTTGGTGATACAATCATGATGTGTGCTCTAATTGCTTCCTTGAGATCATTGATGAAATATTCTTTAAAAATGAATTAGATAGGTCCTTTGTGTAGATTAACAATTACTCAAAGACAATAATATAGTCCATAACTATGCTAGTTTGGCATAATATTGTTAGGCGTTACAAATGGTGAGTGTCACGTTCAAAATTATCAGAAATTACTTGCACAAATAAAGTCCAGGAAACACATTCTTTATAATCATTCTTATTCCATTTCCACCACTACGAACATTCGACTTCCAAATATAAGACCCCCACTTTTAGTTTTTGTAGGTCATCACTAATGCCATGGAGAGAGAGAAAGTGTTACATTTGGGTAACCCACCCAGATGGATTAGAAACATCAAATTTGTTCATGTTGACCTTTGGAAAATCGTGCCATGAATTGTGATCCTAAAAGTGTGGGTGAGGGTTATCCTGAAAAAAATTGTGCATGGCACACACTTTACAGGATGGTGATTCCTCCTTTGTTGGACCACTGTTTGGATTTGGTATATTGATATTTAAGTGGGAACTTAACAAGATCAACATTTTTCCTTGTGATTTCATTTTTTTTTCATAACATTGAGTGTAGACTCATTGCCAAAAACCTTGTCTTCCAAAGGTTGGTTTTGAGTAGCTTGGTGTTGAAGAAAAAATTATCCTAACAACTAGCATGGAGTGTAACAGATCGGATAAAAGAATAACATACTTCTTTCTCTAAAATTAGTCTTCAACTACTTTTCATAACTAACTTTTGGTTAGAGGGAAGACATACCTAGTTTTGATGGTTGCTTGAAGATGAATCCCACATGTTGATCCTGCTCCACTTGTCCTCGATCCAATCCAAGTTCCAAGACCTACACATATTTATAGAAGAACCTTCCTCAAACCAATAGATAAAAATGAAATAAAGAGTGAAATGACTAACCCTAACTGACTAATTAGGAGAGATAGTTCCAAAACCAAACACAGATTGAGATCAACTACTGGAGAAGAACAATGAATTTCGGGGAGGGAAAGAAGAGAGATCTTCCTTTTTATAGATGAAAAAGAACAATATACAATGGTATACCTAATGTATTGCTTCCGATACCTTCCATAACCTTCATTCAGGTTCTGTCATCCGTAAGCCACTCAAGACTGCTTCTAGACTCTGACTCTTCTCCTGCAAAAGCTTAAGGAAAACTAGAATGTTTTAGGACTCAAATGCATGAAAAGTAGAAATGACTTAGAAAACAAGTATTTTCTGAGGGCAGAAGGTCATAAAAACCCAAGAGAACAAACACCTTTGATTTCTTTGGCGTGGGGATTCCAATATGATAACTCTCCTATTGTACCACCGCTCATACTTTCCTTCCATATTAGACCTCTTTTTATACCATTGTAAGTTGGTTGAGGTAGTTTGGAATGAGTCTTAGGAGGGTACAAGTGTATATACTCCATAAACCCTACTAAGGAGAACATGATTTTTGTGGATTTTATATTTTTTGTCCACTTTTTTATGCACACACACCTTTTGTGAGAAAGAAGTGCATTTGCATGCTCCTTTTGTGAGGGGAAAAAGTGCATGGAGTGAAAAGGAAGCTCTTTAAGCAGGATTTAGGGTGATAAATAACAAGTGATGGGTATAATGGCCAATTGGGAATCTAGGACATGGTGGTGTCAATAGATGCTATAACAAATGCCCCCTAATGTGTGATTCCAGAAGGGGTTATGATGGCCGAAATATATTAAAAAATCACAGAGCAACCTGATAAGTGGGACCAGGTGGAGTTCGTCGAAGTTTGAATAAGGAAAGTACTTGAAAAAAAATTCCAAGGTATCAGGTGACTCTCTTCCCAAGGTGGGCATACCCATGCTTAGGTGTGAAAAAACATGTCCACCAAATCAAGTACTCTATGGATCCATGAGGTATATATAATGCATAAACCATGGACACAATTAATATACACAATGGATCCATGTCAAATAAATCAGCCACAAGAAAATACAAAGTGGATTTATGTCTCAGTTTGCATCGGGAGAATAATTGGAACTATAAGGTGAACACTTGATTCTCCAAAAGTTCCAATTTCATTAAGGTAGGTGGTACTATCTTTCACAAATTAAGAAACATAATAAATATGAGATTCCACTATGACCCAAGGTATTCACTCCAAATCCACCAATGGTATGAATGTACACCACGTGAATAAATGAGCCGACGTCAAACATGGGAGAAACCATTTGATTACCAATAATTGATGTTTACCATCAACGAATGGAAGAAAACATACCAATAATCATAATGAGTGTCAAGGTACCTATTACATCCTAGAAAGTGTGAATAGATGTGTTGTCATTGAACACTTGTAGAATCTATTAATCAGGGGACATTGATGTATTTCCATGGTCAATAGAAAGGGAAATTTCCAATGATGAATGCAAGCCCCAAGGTATTGTAAAACATATAGATCTTGTTCCTAGAGAAAATGAGTCAGTGTTGATGGGAAGAGATCCGCTGAATGAAGGGAATTAGGGAATCCATCATCATCCAACATGTGTGAACATCAAGAACATGATTTGAGAGTCTTGGGGAAAGGATTTAGGAACACACCATCAAGTACATCTCTCGCATGCACCAGATGAAAAAAGCGCATGGAAGAGACCCTCTGAGAAACAAATGATAATAAAATATGCTGACAGAGGAGAGGAATTCCAACAATGATGAAAAATGGAAACCAAGGTACAACAAAAATCTCGATATGTGAATAGAGGTTTTTCCATCGAACACATCAAAAACCACTATGTTAGTGACCATTAATGAAATGTCATCTGCTAAGCACAAGGGAACCTACAAATGATGAAAATAATCCTAGGAAGCTATTGATTCAATGTCAATCTCTTAGAGCAATGTGTCGTAGTCGATAAGATATGACCTACCAGTGAGAAGTCAATGTGGACCTTCCACACTAGCATAAGTAAAGAACATTGATACTGATGCAACTAAGAACAACTTGACAACACGAAAGGTCGACATGGACAGTCAAATATTCTGAGGAATGTATGACACATTCTAAATAAAACCCTTGAACATAAGCACGACACAATGGTGACTTGGGTAGCATTTGAAATAAAGAGGAAAAATGATATAAATATGAAATGTAGGATTTATCGACATATTCTCCATAGTGATTGGAAGAGTAACCAACTGGAGGAGTAAGAACTTGAAGATCATGGTCCAAGTCCTAAGGAAACACTACAACCCAACTTATCGAGTAGAATACCCAACACTTGGTGCTTTCTTCAAGGGTGACATAATTGATGTCACAAAAAGTAAAGATATTAATTCTTCCCCCCCCCCTCTCCTTTTTAATCAAAATATTTGATTTTTTGTGTATTTTTCATGTTATAAAAGCATGAAAGGGAATAAAATAATGTTATGATAGGGTGGAGGAAAAGAGTGTCATAGGGTAAGTAACTAGTTCTGAGCGCATGGAACATAACCATGCAAAACAAGGTGTAGGATGGATATGCAGGATGTGGACACTCATCAACATGTTTCCTCTAGGGATAAGGTTCTAAGATGTATAAACAGTAGATGCAAAGGTGAGAAGCTGAAGATAATGCATAGGCAATAAGAAACAAATAGTGAACTATAGAGGGCATTAGTCTTGAAAGCGCAAGTAGCGGTATGCACTGTAAAACAAAAATCAAAACATAAATGTGTGAGCCCCAAAGGGATGGTCAGAAAAAGACTGAGTATAAGTCATTCAACTTCAATGCAAAGTCATGGTGGGACTAAGAGCACTCCTGAGCCAATGGAAAACTTTAGCATGGGCTCCAAAATGGAAAGCAATGCGCTAACTAGTGCACCATGATTAGTAGGATCTACCACACAAGTTATGAAACTTTTAAACGACAAATAAGTCTTAGTGTTGCAACTCAATGGGGTCAATCCTAAGGAAAAAATGGAAAAATATATTTGTAATGCACAATGCACAATGGAAAAGTTAACCTATATTCCAATTTTGATTTTGTTACTTGTCAGAGCGGATCAACTTGGACCAATATGATGTAAACATGTCACCAAATAACCCTGAGAACTTCATCATTCCTACAAAACACTAGGACAATCTCAAATGGAAATGTTATTCATTAGTTTTGACAAAATCAACTCATAACATGGACAAGAGGCATTCCAAACTATAGGCAAGTGGTTAAAAAATCTAATTGTTATGTGAAAATTAACTTTTACCATGTCATTTGGAATTTTTACCATAACCTTGTTTTTAGCTCAAAAACACCCCTAAATTTCAACTGGAGATTGCAGAGGATTCCATTGTCATTTTTCAATTTTGTTAGATCTAGGTAAATCCTCTCTCTCTCCTCTTCATTTTCATCCATTCAAATTTTGATTTTTTCTAATTTTTGACCTATGGGGATCTACATGAGTGAGGGAAAGGTGCACCCATGCCTCTCCTTCACACTAGGTTCATGTGGAAAGACCTACATGCACCTCTTGTGAAGGAAAGGTTCATGTGTATGCATATATCCTTCACAAAAGGTGCACACAACCCAAGAAAGGTGGAAAAACTGTCTCTAACTTGAAAATTTGTGCTTGGAACTTGTAGATGGATATTTTCTAGAGGAAAAAATAGCATGCATACATATATAACCTTTTCATAGATGATTCAAAAGAGATGGATTCCCTCCAAGATTGTGTCTTAAAATTTTCACAATTCCCAACATGCATGCCCATAAATAACTATTGCGAACTCTTGTAAGGTATTGTGAACCCTATCAAGCTGCCTTTGTCTTAGATGAAAATATCCTCAAGCTTTAATTTGAGGACATATACTTCCTTATAGTTTTGTACCAATGGGGAATGCCGATGAACCTAAAAGGAGGAGTACATGGTGGTGGTTCCATGACTATACATGAGTATATCAACACTTATTGTTCTACATAGAAAGCTTGAGCTTGAAGGTCATCCTCTTTATTATTTCTTGGGTAGTGGGCTTTGCAGCATTGCACCAGGCATCATGCCCACAATATTTATATGGGGTAGAGTGCCTAAGAACCATATTTTTTGACTGGTGCATAAGTCTTCCAAAAAACATGAAAGCCCAATTGACAAATTTTAGGATGGGGAGACATAAGAACTTCAAACATGGGGGTATTCTTTTCTGATTTTTCTTCGAGAGACTCCCTTCTATGCACCCATGCATCACACTTGAATCACCTAGGAATAGAGAGCCCATGATGGTTTGTTGGGATGATATGAGGTAGGCATGCCACTAATGCATTTAATGACATCTTCATCAGCTTGTGGTCTTATTAGTTGATCACTATAGATGAATACTTTATGTCACCATGGAATTTTGCAGAGACCTTAAGCTAGCATTACCTCCAAACACTGCGTGGGGTGATATTAGCAAGAATAATTTTTTATGTTTTAAAGTTATTCAATTTTTCATGTTTCCATTTATGAAAAAGAAATTGCAAGAGGTAAATTATTTTTTAATATGTAGAGTGACAAAAAAAATACCTTGATGATGCACATGTAGGACCTGTCTGACCTACATGATATCCTAGGCACCAAAACATGGAAAAACTTAAGGACTAACTTGGAGGAGAGGTCGAGAGGGTTCTACAATTGGTCCAACAGAACCTAGAGGGGTTAAGCCACTAGGTACCAATGGTGTAGGTATAAGATCTTCTGGAACACATCCAAAGGATAGTGGTAGGGGTACCATGGGCATGGGTACAGTGGGTGGCCAATGCTATCATCTACTATCATGAGACCCATACCGAGCTAGGCCTTGAGGCCTAGTTGTCATATGGACCCATTTTTGTATCAAATGACCATATATATATATAGGCTAGGATACTTGATTTTGTATAACACTCTACACATTTTATACTTTATGACATTATTAATATAATGTTTACAGAGTTTTCAACCTTACTTAATTTTGTAAAAATGGTGTGCTTTCTTATCATGTTATGTACATGCATGATTTTATTTCATTTAATGTAACAAATTCCAATCTAACATATAATTAGCCAATGCATTAGATAGATAATTAAAACCTCTCGGAATGTGAACATAAATAATGAATTCAAAATAATTCTCAAGAAATCACACTCATAAGAAATTCTAGAGATGTGTAGGATCATGGACCTGGTACACACCATTTAACTGTGACACCACCAATTTTGAGTCCTAATGAACTACTAATGTCGAATTCCATGTGAAATGGCTTCTGAAAGAACTTCTATTATGACACTATACTCAACCATATTATTAGTTGCACGTCCACGAAAAGCACCCCCTGAGATCACAAGTTAGCATGTGGGAGAATAAATTACCCCAACAGTGGAAGTAAGGTTTCAGTTTGGAAGCTAGCACCATCCACAAATCCCACAAACATAGGTGTATCTGATGCCATCTACCAACCAAGCACAAAGCATGATAAGAAATGACTGAAAAGAAGCTATAAAATAAAAATCAAAGAAAAATATTTCTAATGTACAACTATTATAAGGGGATCGCCTAGGCATTGTTGCCTAAGAATAATACCTCTTGAGATAGATCCCATTGTGGTGCTCATCTATCATATTTTCCTTATAGTCCTCTAACTTGTAATCTCCCTTATCAAGGACATGGATCACAAGGTAAGGACTGTGCTACATTGGATTAAACTTGCCTGTCCTCGAGGTGTTCTTATCTTGGTCATAGACCAAGACCAAGTCTCCTTCTAAGAAAACTTGATGGATGAAAGACTTATTATACTCAACCTTGACACACTTCTTATGTGATTCATTCACAGTGGCCACATCTCTGTGATGCTTTTCTAATTGTTCCATATGAATGAGGCATTCTTCTAAGTAGTGTCAGGGAGGAGCTCTATGGCTATCTTGAGTGAAGGAATTTCATATTCAGCCAATAAAATTGCTTCCACCTCGTGAACAAGTTGGAAAGGTGTAAAACCCATGGGAGTCTTCACTGAGGTTCAGTATGCCCATAGATATAGAAAAAACATTAAATTCAAGTTGGATTTACTTGCATTAATTGTTCACTGCAAGATGGTTTTCAAGGACTTATTGACTACCTATTCTTTTCCATTTTCCCGTGGATAGTACAATGACAAGCATTCCTGATGGAACCCTGACTTGGTTCCTAACTTTGACATTAATTTATTTTGAAAGTGACTTCCATGGTCAGTGACAATCTACCTAGGTACATTGAATCTAGAAATGACTTGGTTGAATATGAAAAGTGTTGTTGTCTCACCGTCATTCAAAAATGTTGTCATATCCTTGGTCCACTTAGTGAAGTAGTATACAACCACAATAATGTACTTATGACCTATTTCCAAAGTCAACCCCCCATTTGGTGAAAGGGTGAACAATGATAATGGGATAACGTGTATCTTGGTGTGCATGCATTTTTCTAGTGAACACCTAGCATGGATGACATTTCTTGACAACCTCTACACAATCCTTAAAGATTGAAGGCCAAAAATATCATGCACACAAAATTTATGAGTTTTTTCCCAACCCATATAGATGATCACCAAAGGCTCCACTATGACAATAATTTATAATCATATCAACCTCTTCATGAGTCAAGCAATGATGAAAAGCTTGATCCACCTCTTGATGATAAAAGTGTCATTGATGATGAGGTAGTTTTTCATGTGATGGTTAACACACCAATCCTCACCGTGAGAGAATTTAGAGGATAGCCTTTGGGTCTAGAGATATACCAGGATGCGTCCATACCAAGGGTCATCTAAGGTGATGATAAATAAGATCTCATGATCCATATTATATTGAGAACTGTTATCCCCGATTTCTAGGGATAACTAGGAGATCATGTCTCGAGGCCCACATGTCCTAGACATGGAGTACCGAAAGAAGGATTGACCTGAGCATGGCCCTGGAGGGCCCATCTTTCTTCTTCTTCATCAGACTTATCCTATCAGCAACAACATCCATCACCTTCGGCTTGGACTTGTATAGGAGAAGACTCTTGCTCCATGAGGTAGTTGGTCCAAGTATCATGGTATGTGTCATATTTGATCATTATAACCTTTAGATATATGCATCAAATTCCTTTTATTTCTGATGACTGCTTGGATCTTACACTAACCAATTTGACCATGGTTGGGGGGATTGATAGGGTACCCTAGAAAGCTTGTGCCCATAGGTTTTGGTTTTCCACCAGGGGGGATTTTGAAGGGCCAGCGTCCGCTCCCATCATATCATCACTCTTACATCTTAACTCCCACTCATCTACCCCATTCCCCTAGTCTGGACATTAGGATGACCTGTTTGTGGGGTTACATCTTATCTCGTGGGAAGAAGGGGCTAAAGGCCCATAAGGTAAAAGCAACTGGTAAAAGATAAAATCCATAAAAAAATGAAACCTAGAGATGCCTCGCCCAGGGATCCTTGAGAGGAAATAAAAAGCCTCTCAACAAGAAATAAGAGGGACCCGAAGAAAAATAACAAAACAAGACCTAGCCAAGAGGATGGGGGGTCTCATCACGATCCAATCCATTATGTTCATGGGTACCTAGCAGTATGTCATTGCCATTATCTGGTTACCACGCCAGGGCAGTGACCTTTGGTTGCATGGCCAAGGGAAAGGGGGTCTCATCACGAGCCAACCTTATCATCTCTGTGAAAGTTCTTATGGGTAACACTGTTAGCTCTGGTCACCATGCCAAGGTAGTGTCCTCTAGTTAGTCCTTGAAATAAATAAGAAAAAGAAATAAAGAAAAAAAAGAATAAAGGCAATAAAGGGCTTGGAAAGAATTGCATCCATGACGGGTACAACTCACCTTCTATAAAGGCACCCACAGGTAATATCACCCCTGTCTTTCACTCTACCTGTATGTCTGGACATCCTTTGACCACATCACCTCCTGTTACATGGCTTGTATGATATCCTTTGGAAACTCTCCTTCTCTTAGGGATGCTAGCCCAATAGGGCATTTTGTCTTTTTCTTTGGCTTTGTATAATAGGTCATTGTAATGTCTTTGAGCTATTGGATGATATATCAGGGGTTTTATGCATGCATTTGATAAAATTAATGATGAAATGTGATTGAAATTTCTATGATCCCTGTGACTAATGAGCCCATGGAGGGTGAAGTTTTTGATGTGCAGGATCATGCCCAACGGACAGATACCAGTTGGACCGGTACACATGGGCAGATGATTAGTTCGGACCTCCATGGGGCTGAAGAGCCCATCAAATGGTTGCTGGGACCCCATCAGGGATAGAGATAGGACAGTGATTGGTCAAGCCTTTGCACAAGAGAAGAAGGAGAACATTTTCATCTAGTACACCTTGGCTGAGCCTAGCCCAGGGGGGTTGACCCACTGCAAGTGGAACGTGCCCCTTTTGATACCCCAGGACATCATCTAGGAGCCATGACATCACCTCCAGTGTATGACATCTTGATAGAGCAGTTTGGCACGTGTGGCAAAGTTTGGAGGCCCAAGGAGGGCCAATGTTTGTCATCTTGTGTTGCATTTTGCCCTAAAAAGGGCCAACGTCTCCCTCAAAGGGGCTTGACATCCTGTTTATTGCTCATTTAGGGTTTCTTTTAACAGTTTAATGTAAAACAATATGATTTTTGGTTTGTAGCCTTGTCGACTATTTTTAATGACCTAAAATTAATTAAAAGGTCATGATACACTATATATTGAGGATGTTTTCCCCTCATTTGGACACAACACAATAACTCACACTTGTGAGGTCTGATTTTTGCGCCCTACTTGGGTAGTTTTGTCTTTTAAAGTGAGGTGCAATTGTTGATGGAAGGATTTTTTAGCATCTTTTGGCATTTCTCTTCAAGGAAGGTTTACAACTAGGGTTTGCATATGATTTTCTTCATGATATGTAAGTGTTTTTCTTGCAAAACTTCTTAATTGAATGGTTGTAGGTTTACATGCTTGCATTTACTTATAAATTTGTTGATTTTAAAACCCTAGGTGACAAGCACACAAGTAGGTCCTTGTCTCATGTCCCCTTGAGAGAAATTTTTCAGCCATTTGACGAAGAAATATTGAGCCTAGTCTTTGCTACACTCCTTTTCCTTCTTCCCTTAAGCTAGCTTTGATTTTAAAGGTTGAAAAGGGGGTGAAGTCCTAGGCCTAGGTTATCTACACCTAGGGCCGCCATCTTCTAGGGTTTGAAAGCCTTGCCATTGCAACACTTTCTCTCACCTCATCCTCTAGTTAGAATTATTATTTATGCTAGCCGTTTTGCCAAATTGATCTAAAGAAGGAGGAAAGAGCACGAGGCCTTGCTTAAGCAACACCAGAGTGAGCCTCTTCTAGGGCCCTGCCATTGCAACACTCTAGAACCCTTCCCTCTTGTCTTTGGTCTTTATCCTTTCAAAACCTTGTGCCCTCTTCTTGTTTGACTCTATATACCCTTAGGCATTGATCCTAGACACACAACGTTGAAGTAGAGGTGCTCAACACAACTCTCAAAACTTTACATTTTGAAATCCTAACTAATTGACTAACCCTAACTAGGCTGACATCACACTTGAATAATCCATCTTGACGCAACATTTGTCTTCTATAAGCAATTGGATGATGATCTAAAGCATTTATTGAGTAAAGTGTTGGTTGGATACATTGTTAGCTTAATCATCTTGATAGTTATTGATGGATTGATGCTTTTTCATAGCTAATTGATAGGACATTGACCTCATTGAAATCTATTGTTTTACATTGCTTATTAATTGATATCAGATAGTCATATGAAGTACTAACCCACTGAATTATAGCCTGCATATATTCTTTATTGTTGTCTTGTTCCGGGCAGGTGTTCTCTTTGGGCATACACTTCTTTATTGGCTGATTAGCCGGACCTTCTGATCTTGGTGGTAACCTGTGAGGAGGAAACTATAACCTTGACTTTATACCCTAACCTCTTCAAAACCCCAAGTTGTTGGGGATGTCTCCCCTGGGTTAACCTCCCTAAATAGAAAGAACCTCCCCATCGTGGTGACATTTAGTGGGGAAGGTTCCTGTTACGCCAGTTTGGCTTCTATCCTTTAGCCTTTAACCTAAGTGAGATCGGAAGAGCCTGATTAGCCGGACCTTCTGATCTTGGTGGTAACCTGTGAGGAGGAAACTATAACCTTGACTTTATACCCTAACCTCTTCAAAACCCCAAGTTGTTGGGGATGTCTCCCCTGGGTTAACCTCCCTAAATAGAAAGAACCTCCCCATCGTGGTGACATTTAGTGGGGAAGGTTCCTGTTACGCCAGTTTGGCTTCTATCCTTTAGCCTTTAACCTAAGCTACAAACTATGCGATAACAAGAACGACATGAAGGAAGAGATATAAAAAGGAAACACATAGAGATATTGCAAAAAACACAATAATACAATTAAAATCATATTCTATTAATGATTGTCTAGAATTCAAAAGATTGTAAAATGAAATGCACACAAGATAGATAGAATGGTGATAGCTTATCTCTGAAGAGAGAGATGTGAGGGATACACTCATTCGCAATAAGTTGATTACAAAGAGGGAGAAATTACATTTTAACATAAAGCATCAATGAGAAAACCCTAAAAATCCAAAACCTTAACCCCAAAAAATGAAACACCAAAAGGTTTGTGGGCCCCGATGTGGTTAGTTGTTACGTCAACTTCCTGGGTGCACAACTTTTGCATACAATCTTCGCTCGGGGTGCTTGGTACCCTGTCGGAAAGGTCTATCCAAGGTGTAAATATTCCATTCAACCTAGCATCTTCCTTGTATAAAATGGTAGGCACTGCCACAACAAAAAAATGTCGTTTAGGGCCTCAAAACGACCTTGGAAGTTTGGGACCTGAAAAACCGTATAAAATATCTACCAAGATGTGGAACCATTTTGAATTAGTGAAATAGGTGGGTGACCACAAGTATCCACTTGGATGAGTCCTCCCCTTTAGGAAGCAATGGTCCCCATTGCGTCAAGTTCCTCCATCAGATGGGGAAACTTCTGTTGAGTTTGACTCATGTTGAGCCACTTTCCCTGGTGAAGAAGCTGCACTGCTTTGACGACCCGATAGAGTTGGCTTTTTTTCTGATGGGTGCCCTTCATCTTGGTGTCCATGATCCGATCAACCATTTCCTATTCAATGCAGTCAATATTGATTTCTATAGGGGCCAGGTGCTTGGTCACGTTCGAAGTGTCCAGGAGAGGTGGAAAAGATGGTTGAAGTAGTTCCACATTAAATACTGGGTGCAAACCAAGGAAAGGGGAAATACTTAATTCAAAATCATTCTCACCCACAACCTTGGTGATGGTGTAAGGCCCGTATTAAAGTTGGTAGAGATTTCGATGGGTTCTTTTGAGGCACTCTTTTTGCAAATGCAACCATACCTTATCTCCCATCTAAAACTTGTGTGGTACCCAATGTTGATCGTGGCACTGCTTGAACTTGGCATTGGCTTTCTACAAAATATCATGAAATTGTTCTTGGATGTGCTAGATTCACCCAACAAATTTTGTTGCTCAATCAACCTCGGTTTGATCACGGGAGGAGTCTTCTTATGAAAGTACAATGGGTATAGCTACGTCAATGGGGGCCCATGGCCGAAACCCCAAGCACACCTAAAAAGGTTTGTGGCCAATAGAGTTGTTGAGGGATATGTTGTAGCTATGTTGAACATAATGAAGGATCTCATTCGATGTGTGTGGATGGTTGGAATTGTACATCCTCAGGATATGGAAAATCATCTTATTGACTACCTCTATTTTTCCATCAGTGTGTGGGTGGAAGGAAATCGATTTGGTTAGCTTGGTGTCCATCATCGACCATAGGATGGACCAAAAAATACTCAGGAA
>CBVK0103101487.1:0-27530 GCA_900067695.1 Picea abies
AATATAAATTATCTTCTTGAGATGACAAGGCTTCTAGGGTTATTAGCCAAGTCATTAGGGTTTTCTCTTTCTTTCCATAGCCTCCTATTCTCTTCAGGTTCACACGTGGAGGTAAATACCTCTCGCATCTACCATAATATTAACATAAACCAACTTAAAGGGAGTAAACATTGTCAGCTTCCTGAAAATAGTTCTATAGGCCCATAACATTGCTGGTACTCTTAAGTCCCTATCATCCCTATTCACAATACAAATATTTTCCAGCACCGTCTCCAAGATCTTATTGAATGCTTCTACTATCCCATTCGCTTGTGGATGGTAGGGCGTGTTCTTATGATGATGAACTGCAAATTCCTCGGTCAAGGCTTCAATGGTCTTATTAATAAAATGTTTGCCTTGGTCACTCATAAGGATCTTTGGGCATCCAAACCTAGTTATGATGTGCCTTGGTCACTCATAAGGATCTTTGGGCATCCAAACCTAGTTATGATGTCAGAAAATATGAAGTGCACAGATGTAGTTGCACTACATTCCTTGACTGCTCTTGCTTCATCCCATCGGGTCAAGTAGTCTTTCGCGGTGATTATGTACCTGGCTCCTATGCGCTTTCCGGGTGGGTTTATAGGTCCCATGAAGTCAATGGACCATTTCTCAAATGGATATAAGGTTAGTTGAGGTGCTAAAGGCACCTCATCTCTTCTAGAAGGTTTCCCAATTCATTGGCATACATCGCATGCTTTGTAGTATTCCTTACCATCCTTGTGTAAATTGGGCCACCAGAGGCCAGCTCTAAGAACCTTCTGCATTGTTTATTTCCCTACGTAGTGTCCTGCTACAATTCCTTCATGTGCTTTTACAAAAATCAATGGTATTTCTGCTTCCATAACACATCTCCTCAAGATCCCATCAGATCCCATCTTATATATCTGTCCAGTTATAAGTGAAAAATCTGCAGTGCAAACTACCCGCTGATTCTTCTAAAGAATTGTGTATTCACTAGGTGCCATTCCTGTTGACAGGAACTGGAATATATCCATGGAGTGATGATAAACATTTCTGATGGCCAAAAAATGTGCATCTGGTAATGTATCCTCCAAAATAGTAGGTTCCTCTCCATGTTCCAATCTAGACAAGTGATCAGGTCCCTTGTTCATTCTCCTTGGCTTGATGACAATTTCAAAATCATATTCCTGGAATAACAATAGCGATCTACATATTCTCCCCCCAAACACTAGTTTTTTGACTAAGTATTTCAACGTAGAGTGATCAATGAACATATTAAAATGTCCTCCCAACAAATAGTGACGAAACTTCTATAGCGCATACACCATGGCTACACCTTCTCTTTCAGTGGTGGTGTAATTTGTCTCAGCTATAGAAAGATTCTTGCTAGCAAAGGCTAACAGATGGTCAATATCTCCTGCTCCTGGTTGTGATAACACTGCTCCCAATGCAATGGAATATGCATTGGCATGCACATGAAAAGGCTTATTCCAATCTGGGAAAACCATAATAGGCGTAGTAACCATTTTCTATTTCAATGTGTTGAAGCTCTGCTGGAATTCTTATGTCCATTGAAACTAACAATATTTTTTCAAAATCTTCTCCATGGGTGTTGTAATCTGTGAATATCCCTTAATCAACTTACTGTAGTATCCAATATGTCCCAGCGTAGTGTGCAGTTGTCTGACAATAATGGAAATCTTAGATGGATCTACCAACAATCCCTTCTTACACACAATATGGCCTAGCAAAACTCCAAAGGGTGAAAATAAGATGCATTTATTTAGGTTCAGGGCAATCTGACATTTCCTTCACTTATCCAACATTAGTCTTAAACATTTAACATGATTTTTCAATAAGCTAAAAATAGTCCAATCATCAAAATATGCTTCTAGACATTTATGTAAAAACTCTAATGCTTCGACCACCACCTTAGAAAAGATGGTTGGTGCATTCTTCAGTCCAAAAGGCATCACTCTATACTGGTAGGATCCCCATTCTATTGCAAAGGTGGTCTTATGGAAATCTTCCTTGGCAATCATGATTTGATGATATCCTAAAAATCCATCCGTGAAGGAGTAGACCTCCTGTCCTCCCACATTGTCTAACACTTCGTCAGTGAATGGTGTAGGGAATGGGTCATGCAAACATGTGTTGTTTAGCTTCCTGAGATCCATACAGATCCTGATTTCTCATGTCTTCTTATCTTTAACCACTATAGGGATAATCCATTCTAACTCTTCAACAGGTTCTATGATTCCTGCTTCCAACATTCTGTCTAGCTCAATTTTGACTTTCTCCTTATACTTGGGGTTCAATCTGTAGGGTATCTGTTTGACTGGCCTTGCATCTAGTTTAAAGGGTATCTTCATCTCTCCCATGGTCCCTTTAATGCCCTTCATATCAATGAACTTGGTTGGAAAAAAATCTTGGTATTCATACAATAATTATGTGATCTTGTCAATAGTTGAAGCATCCCAATAATATCCAATGTTTGCAAGCTTCGGTGTTTTCTCTCTTCTAATGTTAACTTTATTGATTTTAATTGGTTGTCCAATAAAAGTTATTTCAACTCTTGGTACTTATATGTCTCTCTGTCCTTTTGTTTATGCGGTGTTCACATTCCTAGGATCATCATCTTCATCCATATTCATGTTGTAACAACCTTGCAATTTCTGAAGAGGCGTAGCCCATTCATCCTCTTCTTTCTCAACAGGGTGGGTAGGTGCCTCCTCAAAAATCTATGTCTTACAATATGTAACATTTGATCCACTATAGGGCACTATCTTTCAAATAAAAAGGCAGTGACAAAGTTCTGATTCATACCTTTCCAATCTGCAGTGATGAGGTGTAGTTCTGCTTGAAGATACCAATTGATAGCGGTTGTGTCCAGCATGTTAATGAATTTTTTCACCCACTTCTCTTGAGGAGTGATGCTCTAGGCCTCTTCACAACTTCACACATGGTATTTTGGACAACTTCAACATATGTATCTAACTTCTCATTTTTCTAGTTGTTCTAAAAACCTTGCTGTCATTAATGTGCGACATTGGACCCAGTCTATGATGTTATTTTTGTGTGTTCCCCACCATCTTGTTGGAGTTGTTTTCAAGGCCTCGTCCAATTCCAAAAACCTTTTTTGTACTGACCCAATTTCTTCAAATTCCAACAAGAAGGCTGATAAATGATTTAAACCATCAAAGGTGGGCAAGTTACTTACTTCTGTTCCAATCCAACGAACTTCCCTGACCAGTCTAGCACATCTTCACGTAGATACTTCATACATAATGTTATTATAATTATCTAGTGATTCTTTTGTGTATGATGAGCATGCATTGTCACTTTAGCTTCTTAGGTTCCCATTTGTTGTAGGATTAATGTAATCTTGTTGTCTTTCTGTCATTTTGTATATATTCTCAAGTTCATAAGCACGATTTTATTCTCTAGTGGGTTATGTATATCTATGACCTTCATCAGGGTCCAAAGGTGCAATGACCCTAAGGCCATCTCCTTCAAATTTCATTCTTCTTTTCTTTAAATCAACCACAGTGGAATTATTTCATGCCCAATCAATTTCTAACAGTGCGGGATAAGGGCATCTATCATCAACTATCTCAATCACCTCGAAGTCCACAAATGTTCTTACCCCATCGATGTCCACAGGGACATGCTACAGTCTCCCAAAGGGGCTTACTGCCTATTGATTATCCATTCTGAGTCTGATAGGGGAATAGATCAAATTAGGATTTCCCATCAGTGCCCAGGTCTGCTTCGTCATAACATTGACTTCTGACCCACATTGACTTCTGACCCTAAGTCGAGGACCACATAATCTATATCATAATCTCCAATCTGAGAATTAAGGCATAGTTCCTTATTTTTCCTTCTCTTTCTGGACAATTGATTTACTGCTTTATTCAGCAAATGATCTACCCTTCCTATCTCATATTGTCTGATCAAATTTTGTAGTTCTTGTATGGCTTTTTCATCCTTAATCATATTAATGCAAGTACATAATAATTCCATAAGATTTCTTACCTCTTTTCCTTCTTCGGGCATAGCTGACTGATCGAATGTGAGGGGCATTCCACATACTCCCACTTATGGTTGCACCTTTGATGAAGAAGCTTGATCTCCTCCAAATTATCTTATTTCCTCTTCAAATATATGCTTTTCTTTCCTCGCATCAAACTCTTGTGTCTTCTCTGCAACTCTTCTGACCCCTGATTCTTCTGTAGTATTCCCTTGGGTCAGTATGTATTTTCCTGTAACAACACCTCCTCTAGTGATAACAATGACCCTGGGATCCTCTCTGCAAGGTTCCATTGAGATTCGTTGTACTTGTTGGTTACCTCCTTGTCTCTCCTGAAGTTTGGTTAACAGTGCAGGATAATCTTCTATGACATGTTCAAAGGAGTTGCAGTAGATGCAAGTGGTACAAGGGTTCTGATAGTTCCTTTCCGAGTGACCTGTCTTCATGCAATTGTAACAGATGATCTATTCTCATCCTCAACCCATACCTCCTCCTCTTCCTCTTCCTCTGAATCCACCATGAGGGTTGAAGTTTCCACTTCCTAGAGAGTTATGCTGCGTAGTGTTTCCTTCTTGTTGTACTTCACGTTGAATTTTATAGATATCCCTTGACCTTTAATGCATGAGATCATAATCCCTACAATCCCTATAATCTTGCCCCACAGAATTACATAACGTGCAATACAGATTTGTGGGTATCTGGATGTATTTTTGAAAATAGTAACATTCACCAGGGCGATGTTGATTTCTACATACCTAGCATTAGGGTAGGGTAACTTGCTTCAAAGGGCTCAGAGCTCTAGAGGCCAATTACTCATGAAATATGGGACAATGCTCCTTAACATGGCCTTTTGATTTGCATATGATACACCAAATGTCTTCTCTTTTATATTTTCCCTTGTATTTCTTCATATCTTCGACCTGCAGAGACAAGCTACTCAACCGAATCAAAATTTGACTCATACCTGAGTTGGATTATCCCATAGGGGATGCTTCTAGTTTCATGGAGATATCTAGTGCCTCATCCTACGAAGAAATATTATGTTGCATCAGAGGGAATTTGATGTGTGGTAGGAGGGAAGCAATGAACCATTCCTTGTTCTGCTCGTTTGGGAACTAAAAACTCAAACGGCCTATCAAGGTCTTAAACCTTTGATCAAATTCCCAAATAGGTTCAGTTACTCTCTACTTGATTTATTTCAGTTTTGTAATACATTGTGACTGAGACTTGGGTTTCTTTAATTCTGCACTTAATGTGTTCTTGATCTCATTCACTAGTTTAGGTTGTGCAATTCCTTTAACAAAATTCATGTACCATCTCAGTGTGTGATCTCTCAGGGTAGTACTAAACTGATTTCTCTTAACTGTTTCACCAGTAACATTCTTAATACTCCACATAGATTCGCATAAAAACCAGTGTTGATTAGGATCTTCAGATCCATCTCCTCTAAAAATAGGTAGCCTCATTTCATCTGCCATAGATCTTCCTAGGTTTCTTGACTGAGTATGCATTGAACTGTTGGTAATAGTGCTTTGAGTGATCTGATAACTCTGAATACTCTAGTTACTTAATGCTACTAAAACAATAGGATGAGTAATATCACTTACTTCAACAGTTGACATAGTTCCTGAAGTTTCTGGTTCTTCTCGACAAGGTTATTCAACCTTCCCTTCCTTTGTCTTAGTGGACTCTGAATGTTCTTTGTCTGTCAGATATACCTCTTCTCCACTGTAGAACCCTTCATCTTCATAGTTCTTCTTAAACAAGTCTACAAGAGGAACTTCTCTTAACACTCTCCCATTGCGCGTGTGTCCAGCCTCTGTGTCGTTGTCGCTGTCGTTGTCTAAATTTTTGAACATTAGCTTTTTGATCGAACCAATTACTATATCTTCAATATTTTCTTCTCATGCAATAGCATCTTGATATTCAACTTCAAAAAGTGTAAAAATTTTCCTCTAGGTCCCTTACAGAAATATCTCTCATCTTGGCTATATGAGTCTACTTTGTCAACAACAAAATCGATGATGTACCCTCCTATGGTGCTATCAAACTATTGATCTACTTCTCTTGACACAACATTATCAACTCTCTTAACATTCTTGATCAATGCCGATGTCCAAATCACAGGTGGTCTAGGTCTAATTTCGAACTGGGTACCTGCTAATATTTCTAGCCACTCATATAGCTCCTAATGAATTCCTCCAAAGAAGATATCATGTATATTAGTAAAGTTATACCTTCCTAACCAATCCTCTGTCCTAAGATTAGGGTTCTTGTTCTGGGCTTCTTTGAAGTCCTTTTCTTGTTCTTCTATCCACTTCTGAATCTCTGTATTTGATGGAAACAACCTTGACATTCCCACAAGAAGATACTTATCCCGACAATGGAACCATTTGTTGGAATAGGGGCAGACCTAGGGTTCATCTCTAAAAATTCACCAACAAGCCCTAATTACTGGTCCTTTTGGAAACACCTGCAAAGAAGATGCATTCTCACCTGAAGTAGCAATAGGGGGTTGTAGGACACAGGTGTATACAACCATAGGGAATGTGAGTGGAACCAATGAAACAACACACGGAGATTTGATTATTCTTACCAAGAATAACCCTACTTCGCATAGTTATATACCAGATCTAGCATACTAATACATCAACAGAGTAACAAAAGTAAAGAACACAACATCAATCACACACAACACAAGATATACGTGGTTCACCCTCTTCCTGGGGATACACCCATATAACTATGCTTTATAATATATTAGGTGAAAGCATACAGTTCTTTCTCTGCTCTTAGCTTGCAGATATTTCTCTCCTTCTCTCCTCTCTTCTCTCTATCTCCCCTCCCTATGCACCTAGCTACAAGGTTTATCTTCGCACCCATATGAAGATCTTACAATATGAGAATTCTCTCACACTCAACACTTCTCTCTCTCTCAAGATGGTAATGATAATGACCAATATCGTCTTCTCTTACAATAGCGAAACCCTCTCCCTCCTCTAGGTTCTTATTTATATATTACAATAGCTCACCGAAAAACTTAGTCCAAAACCTAGGTGTCAACACCCTAGATATCAAAACCCCAGGTCAACTTGACCCACATTTTCCAGACTTTGCCAATATGTCTTTCTTTCCTTCCCGCAAGGTGTTCCAATGCATCCAACATGGATTTTTCTTCTTGCTGAGTTTTCCATGATCCATATTCCTTGCTGATCTATTCTCCTTTAGCCTCTCCTCCAACGGATCGCTCTCTCGCACTTCTCTCCATATTTTCTGCACCTTTGTCCACTTTGACCCACTATCAGTCACTGTGTCTTCCGCATAGTCTGCATTTCATATTTTCTCCCATAATATTGCTTTCTTCCATAACCAAGGGCCAATAGGAGGAGATCGTCTTATTCATTCTTACTTATCTATTTTCTGTGCATTATCCTATGTCTGTTATTCCTTGGTTACTTAGTAATTAATTTTATGCAGTACCATCTTGGTGAAGATTGCAACATAAAATATTCACCATAACATCCATAACTACTATATAGTGATCGGATAGTAAACAGATCTAGTCTAACATGCACAAGGAGAACATTCATGATTAACCACATAAAAAGACAAGCACACACAGTAATTAACATGATTAACCAAACTTTGGGTTATGTCCACAATGGTTGGCCTCTTTATTATTCTTTTTGTAATCATCTCAGGCTTGCACACTATGTTTACACTAGATGTATCATGATATCTCTCCCCATCTTGCCTAGTCTCTCTGCAGTCCAAGCCTCTCTCTGCAAAACCCTCCCTAAACCTTAAGACATAGAATCTCTCTCTCAATCTCAGTGTATTCTCCCCAGAACAACTTTAGTTCTTCTCCAACACAACTTCAACAACAACCTCTATTCTACCAAACCCATTACATATTTATACACAAAATATAAGGCCCAAAAACCTACCTTCTTATCCCCAAAATCCTATTACAACTCATTATAACTCATTACAATGCATGTTGACACTTTGTTTGGGTGTGATTTTTCTTCTTTTGTGTCTGCATGCTCCTTTTTCATTCCTAACTATTGTTCTCCCTACTTTTGCACATCTCTCTATTTTTGCATGCCAAACTCTTGTCCTTCATTTTTTCCTTCTCTATATTCCTACTTTTTTCTCTTTCTTTATTCTCTTTATGTTTTCTTCCAAGTATACTTTTACTACACACGTCAATCCCGAATGTGCCTTTACTATGCACTCCACTCCATCCTTCTCTTCTTTATTTTGTTTTTGTGCATCTCCTCCATACTTAGGATTTTCCTCAAAACCATATCTAAAATTCTTGTCCAACAAGCCCCCAACACTCACCTGTGGCACATTCCAAGACACTCAGGCCCGTTGTGTCATGCCCCTCCATACCTCCATGAATTTTTTGGAGGTTTATTTTGTTTTTGTGACATATTTCCTGACTTGTATTTCTTTTTCCACAATAATTTCTATGACCAACATAATTTGGGTCGTAATTTTTTCTTCACTGATGTGCGCTACCTAATTTTCCTTTCCCTGTGCAGCTAATAATTCCCCGATTACTCTTAGTTCTTTGTCCTACTATGGCACTAATAACTGTTGGAGGATCTTATGTTGGTCTCGTATCGTTTTTATTTCATTATATGACTTCATTTGTGCAAAGAAGGTCGTCATGCACTCTGTTGGTGGTAGCGTACTTATGTTTTCATAATCCTTTTTCACCTTTTCTAGCACATCCCTCAGTATAGCTTATGCAAGATTCACTTCTTGATCCTCCATCAAGTTTGTCCAGATATGCACACTTTCCTCACGTAGCTTTGTGCATTCCTCATCCAACTTCCTAATATTTTTTACCACTGTCATAGTGGTTCTTTCTCTTTCTTCCCTTTCCTCTAATGGTGTTCTTGGAATATTGCATGATTGAAAGTCTTCAATCCTTGTGTGGAATCCTTTAGTGGCTTCATCGATTTTTAGTGGCTTCATCGATTCTTGAGACATGTTCTTCCATTAGGGCCTCTACCACCATTGTTACTTATGGGATCTCCTTATAGATTTTTTGGATGGCCATTAGTATCTGATGTGCCATTGACTCAAACTCATCCTTCTCTCTTAGTTCTTTCTTGGCCTTTTCCTTAGCCTCACTCTTCTCCTTCAATGTTATTTCATTTTTTTCTTCAACCTTGATCTTCTCCTATAGAGAAATTGTATACGTTTTTTGTGTTTCTTCCTTCTCATTTGTCACCTTGATCAACTCTCTGCACATTGTCTTTGTGTGGAGCCTTATCTCGTACATAATACCTATCTGTAGGATCTTTAGTATTTTTGTAGGCATCTGTGAAACGAGTAAGTTCAAGTGACTTATTTCTCTCATTTTCTCTTGTAGTTATTTTGTAGGAAACTATTCTGCCTCTGTCAGTATCTCTAACACTCTACACCTAGATGTTAACTCTGATGGGAATAGAGTGTTCTTCCCTACTTCCTCAATCATCCTCATTGATGTCCTTCACTTAAGCCTCTCTTTGGTGCTATCCTCACTGTCTCTAATAGTTGTTGTATCGTCATCAACCGATCCTACACCTTCTGGTGTAGTTCATCTTGTTTATGTGTTGCTTCTTCAATTTCCTCCTCTATGACATCTCATACTTAGTAGTTTATTCTATCCATGTCATCATCTGTCAGAGTATATACAAGTGATACTTTGTGGGTATTCATATTTTTGTGAGTAGCTATGGCTAGACCCTTCCCCTTGTATTTTCGTTTGACCCCTACTTTTGGAGCTTTTTTCTACGCATATTCTATTGATGGTCTTGTCTTCGGTGTATTCCCTATACCATTACATTTCACATTACCCTGTCCCTCAACTAGTTCTTCATATTCATTGTATTTTTCTTCTTCTTCGTTGGCGTGTTTTGTTTGTTCCCCTATAACCTTCCAGTCTTCCTCCCAATCATTGGAAATAAGGAATAAATCATCGCATGTCAAATTATATCTTTTTGGAAACTACCGGTGCATATGGTCTCTTTTGACTTGGATGTACATGTGGTGCATCCTTAATTTAAAGCGTGCAATGTCCTAGTAAGTCTCTACAGTCTGGGTGGTGATGCACAACCTGAGCATTATGATATATATAATTTCTTCAATATAGACATGGAAAGCAACATTGTTATCTATTTGTCTCCTCTTATTTGTCATATTCCATAGGTTGTCATATTACATAGATGCACTACCTATGTTGGTTGTTTTCAAAAACTAGTAATCAACACCCAGACTATAGAGACTTACTAGGACATTGTGCTCTTTAAATTAAGGATGCACCACATGTACATCCAAGTCAAAAGAGACCATGTGCATCAGTAGTTGCCAAAAGGATACAATTTGATATGGGATGATTTACTCCTTATTTCCAGGCTCCTTCTGGCCAACTAGTGTGATCAGGATGAGAAGCCAGGCATAATGAAATTTCAATTCCTTTCTCTGCGTCTTATATGAAATATATCAAAAATTGATTTACCAAAGATGTGTCCCAATTCATTTGGACCCTCTTTGTGTACTTTTACACCACTAATATCATTATGGCTGACACCTCATCCTTCCGACATTTCCTTAATAATTTGTAGGCCGATATCTGCATAAAAAATCACACAACATCATCTCTTATGTTTGCGACATACACCCCCCTATTCACTCTGAAGGTGTGTAACTCATCCTTCATAGTTTTTTATAGTAATTTCTCCCCCACCTTGTTTGTGAATAATTTTGTTGGATCCTCTCCTAATGTAATGTTTCCCTAAAAAGCCATAAAAAAAAATTCTTCCTTTCTCTTAAGGGTATTTAAACTTCTTTTTCTTCGTTAAGATCCATATCAAACTTCTCTTGCTACTTAGTAAGGTGAATTAAGGGACTATACCTAACATAACCACAAGTGCGGTGGATAAATTTGAATTCAATCAAGGATCTATTTGCAATT
The DNA here is from genome assembly GCA_900067695.1 of Picea abies. Taxonomy (NCBI): domain Eukaryota; kingdom Viridiplantae; phylum Streptophyta; class Pinopsida; order Pinales; family Pinaceae; genus Picea; species Picea abies. The sequence goes on from CBVK0103101487.1 coordinate 11,010, forward strand.
AAATAGTAGTCCATATTGATGTTTCACATAAACTATACTGCCATCCTCTACGAGGACTAATTATATTTATATATGAAAGTGAATATGCTACCATAATATAGTCAAAGCTTCTATCATCACAAAATTATTTATGATCATAGGTATGTCACCATAACTTATGCCCCATTCACACAAGTAAGGTTTACCATGGGGTATTCACATATGATCATCTTTAAATCCTGAGGCAATAACACGATTTCCTTAGAAAAAGTGAAAGATACTAAATTAATGTACTTCAGATAGTGTGACAGTTCTCCCGTTCGAGCTTTATAACCTGTACGGTTTTTTTCTAAGGTTATTTATACTTTTTTAAATACATAAGCCTCGCAGTCATTCCTATTCGAACCAACTCTGGCATAGGGTTTCTTTTCTTTAACCAAATTCGATGAACGCGAGAGAACCCTAATCGAAACTGAAGTAAGGGTTAAAAATGAGAAGTTCTGGACTATCTGTCATCACGATTGTTCCATGGATATGAGGCAGATTCTCTTGGGTACAATTGTAATGGATTAATGGCTTCTGTCCAAGATAATTAAAGCGTACTGAATGCATATCCTTTGACACTATCGTGTGTTTTAAAGTTCCCTATGAAAGATCTGCCACCTTGCGCTAACTCCAACATTTAGGTACAGACCCTCATTAAACAACTCTATGACTAGATGATGGTTATCCAAAGACTACAAATCCATTCTGATTTTGGCTTTGTGATTCCTATGAAAAGGTCTCACAGATGTTTCTGGTTATCAATCTTTCTCGTGTATCTCTATTTTGGCGTTGCTCCTGAATTATTTTATTTTGACATTAGCTCTATGTATCAAACCTTTGGAGTGGGAAGACTATCGTTCTGGAGGCCATTGACTTATCAAACTAGTCGACCATGTTCATCTTCTGGGTAAGTTTATTAAACATCGAGTAGAGATTAGAGTCTTCAACAGTTTAATACAACGATGCTCATCTCATTTTGTTGTTCTTTTCCGAGTTTAGATACACTATCCCCTAACATTAAAGTTTCCTATGCTTCTAGTTTAGTTCATGTACTGAAATCATCTGGACTATTCATTCATCCATGTTTCCCAAAAGCTGCGACACTCTATTTATTCGTTCTTTTCCCAAGAAATACTAGTTAAATATATTGGAAAAGAAAAGGGACTTAGGTATTTGTTGAGCCCTAATTCATTGTTCCTCCTTAATCATACCCTATGGCTATACATCGTAGTCCATCGTTGAATGTCTAGAAAAATTTGTTCGATTTATTTTTCTTTAAAGAAAAACTATGTATCCCTCTAAGTTACTTCTCGTCGTTCCTTAAGATGGGCGTGTTTTCTCTGTTGGTACTCTTACCCAGTTTCCTGTAACAAGGAAAACCCTCGGGGTATGGTTATGACAAATCTTTACACTGACTACTTGAACCCTCGTTACTTTCTGTGAATTCGATTCTGGATAGGTTTAAAACAAGTCTTTGGCACATTTTGACTTGTATTGTTTAGGTGATAAGGAAAAACTAACACTGTCAGTTACTTTGTTTGATTTCCTTGGTTACTATACTATTTCTGTTTTTCTTATTTATCTTCATCTTTTTTTGTTTTAAAGAATTGGTATAAGTCACTAATGATGGGCCTTGTCTATGTGACATACCCATTAGGGGTTTACTGCACTCTCATTCCTCAGTCGGTCGTCTATTAGTTAGCATTCAACAGGGCAAGGACCTGAGCTTGCACATCAAAATATGAGTGTCTCTTTGGAAATTTAAACTGTTGGTCAACATTTTTCCATTCTATTAATGTTTCATTACTTTACTTTCATTTACAAGATATTAATAATTTCTGGTATGTTTTACAGAGCTTTGGTTCATGCAAATTTTGGATGCCCACTCATGTTCTTGGTGAAAAGGTACTCGGGTTCTAGGCCCTTCTCTTCTCGACTTTAACTCTACAGGTTCTAGGAAGTGGAGGTCATGGCTCCACCTAGCTTCCATTCCAAAATGGTTATGTTTCGCCTTCAGTAATATAAGGATTCCGTGTTCAATTTTGTGTTTGAACAACTATGTAATAAATTTCTAGATAAGGAACTATAGTCCTTGTCGTATATGCTTGGAAAGGCATAGTAAATCTCAGCGAGTTTAACTCTAGCCTTTCGAGTCCCATATATGGTTAAGAAGTTTAAAGCAATCGAGACATTTTGACTGTCATGTATTCGATCTATTTTCTCTGGAAATAATAATAATTACCATAATTTTTCTATGGTTACAAAGTCTTGATTACTTCCCTATTTACTGTATTCGTCTTCTATTGCCAAGAAAAGGAGTTGTTGTTCTGACTAAGACTAGGGTAAAATTAAACTCAAATCGCATTGTTTTCTATGAATGCATTAAAAATTTCTCAAATATATATTTCTGAATAAATCTATTGTAATCCATTCTAGCATTTCTTTTATATGATTGCGTCTATAAGTCTATCAGAATAGTCTATCCTAGGCATAATATAGGGACGACTCAAATAATTATACATTTTGTTGTAGACATTTCAATTCTCATATTTTCTTCTGTGGCGTCCATGTGGATTACCAACAATAATTAGGACTATCTCTTTTGTGAAGGATATAATTATCTTGTGGGATACTAGTTTTGGTACTAGTTTTGATTCTAGCCTGTGTGGAAAAAGGAGGTCTCGAAAAGAATGATCTTAAGACTTTACCTATAGAAAATACCAAGGCTTCATATCTAGACTTAGTTCTTACAGGCATTTACACATAGGCAGGTCTGCAAGGGTTTCTATGCACTATGATTTATCCTATTGTTACACTCATAAGGTAGTACTCTAAGTTTCCTTTTTTTTTTTTTGAGGTGCTTACTTCTAGAAATTAACCAAGCATAATTATTTAATTTTGTCTTAACCATTACAGATAAGATCTAGAGTTTGTTCAGAATCAATCTAATCATAAGAGTTATTCTGAATTGCGTTTAAGGGCATTCTGTCAATATTTATGCTTTGTTTGCTCGAATAGGTTTCCCAGTTGTTATACCAGTTCAGACATAATATATATGCACCATATCAGTGTTTTAATCACTTAAACATAGATGGAAATAATTCAATTCTGAATTAATATACATAACATATCAATGACTTAATCATTTAAACAGAGATGCAAATAATTCAATTATGAATCAATATATATGTACCATATCATTAATTTAATCATTTAAACAAAGATGGAAATAATTATATTCAGAATTAAAACTTGCATTACATCAGATATATAGAAATCTAAATAGAGGAAGAGTTGATTAACATATTTGAACCAGTTTGTGGGGAAGACAAAGGGAACAACCATGTTCCTCCCAATCATATAATAGGGCAGCCAAGATCAATTTTCCTATTCACCCCCTAGCCTGACCATGAAACCATGAGGGAAAACTTGGAATATCCTCTTCAACAATGTCTTCCTCTATCAATATCCTTCTCCTTGCCTCACACTCAGAATTTAGTTCTCATAACAACAAGTAATCATCAGTTCTTTTCTCAGCATACTCCCCCTTGCCTCACACTTCAGAAACAGTGTTCATAACAACAAGAGGTAATTCCTTCCGCAACATACTTGGCAGCGTCCTACCTCCTCACATATGCCATTTTTCAAGACAATATTTTTTGCCTAGGTTTTTTCCCTCCCTTGGGGATTTTTGCATCTTTCTAAATCCATGATTTTCAAAGGATACCAATGGCCAAATATTTGATTTTCCACTTGTAATAATCAGCCCAAAGGTAGTTCCAACATGTTCCCCACTTACAGAGTCATGGTTAGCGGATTTTAACATGGTTGTTCCATTTGTCCTTCTGCAATAAATATAAAATATTATGTTTTCATACAAGTGTCATAGTCAAATAGTTAGTTGGGTAAAATCATATCTCTGCCCAACATTCATAATAATTTATTACAATTATCAAATTTGAAATTCGGATTTGCCATAAATGGAAAAAAATTTCCAAATTTGAATTTACTAAAAACGAAATAATTTTCCGGCAAATTTTAAATTTCAAAAATACTTTATTTTTGGGGATGTCACATCCTTTCCCCCTTCAATAAAACACTGTCCTCAATGTTCATTCCTTTCTTGGAATAGGATTGGATGAGATTTCTGCAAATCTCCATCCAAATCCTAGGTGGCTTCCTCAAGACTAAAGTGCTTCCATTGCACCTTTACCTGAGCGACAAATTTGTTCCAAAGTGCTATTTCTGTCTAGTCTAGAATACCCAGGGGTTCCACCTGAAAATCGCCTTCTGGTTCCACATGTACCAAGTTCCAATCAATCATATGAGTAGGGTCATGAACATAATTTTTCAACAAAGAAACATGAAATACATTGTGAATTCTTAGATTATCTGGAAGTGCAAGTTGGTATGCTATGGGTCCAATTCGAGCTAATATCTTGAAGGGCCCACAAAACCTGGGTGCCATCTTGGCACAGTTCCCTAAATTCAATGAACTTTTTCATGCTTTGACCTTCAAATAAACATGGTCTCCCACTTGAAATTCCAAGTGTCTTCTTTTTTGGTCTGCATAGCTCTTCTATCTATCCTATGCTTCTTTTAATTTATGTTGTACCTTCCTTACCATGTTCTCCATTTATTGGAGCATCTCTGGCCCAACCATGAGTCTGCCAGCCGGGTTATCCCAGCTAATTGGAGTCGTACACTTTTTGTCTAGTACCTCGAAAGGGCTTAACTTAGCTGAAGTTTGGTACCCATTGTTATATGCAAACTCTACCAAGTGTAGATAGTCTTCCCATTTGTTTGGTTTTGTTCTTACGTACATGCATAGAATATCCTCTACGATTTGGTTTTTCCTTTCGGTTTGTCCATCCGTTTGTGGGTGATAACTTGTTCTGAAATTCAAATTAGTATTTGGACCTACAAACAATTCCTTCCAAAAAGTGGATGTGAATTTTTCATCTCTATCTGAAATTACCATTTAAGGAATTCCATGCAGTATAACAACTTCTTTCATAAATATTTCAGCAATGTTTATATCTTTAAAAGTAGAATTTACAAGAACAAATTGTGCAGACTTACTGAGTTTATTGATTACAACCATGATAAAATCAGTTTGCTTCTGAGTTTTAGGAAAAACTGTTATAAATTCCAGTGATATGGTCTCCCATTTCCATTCTAGTACTGGTAATGGTTGTAATAGGCTAGCTGGATGCTAGTGCTCAACCTTAACCTGTTGACAATCTTGGCACCTAGCCAAGTATTATGTTTCTTCGCCCTTCATGCTAGGCCAATAAAATAGTTTTCTAAGTGTTGTTATCATTTTCTAGTATCGTGGATGGACAGAATACAGTTTCTTATCCACTTCGTCCAAGACTATTAATTTTAACTCCACTGAATCTGGTATGTAAAGTCTATTTTTAAACCGTAATAGTCCCTTCTTGTCGATACTTAGATTTGGTTTATCTGATTTTGTGGTGTTGTTTTGTAATTCTGCCATTATCTTAGTGTAATTTTTGTCGTTAATACCTATCGTCCTTATTCTTTGATCCATATCATTTTCTTCCCTGCTGATATTTATCTCAAATAACCCATGGACTCTTCTGCTTAAAGTGTCTGCTACCTTATTTTCCTTACCCTTGATATGTCTAACCTCGAAGTCGAATTCACTCAGGAAGGCTAGCCATATTTCTTGCCTTGCATTAAGATCTGGTTGGCTAAACATATATTTCACACCACTATTATCAGTCAATAGTAGAGATTTTCTACCCATTATGTAGTGTCACCACATTTTTAAGGCGTGTATTACTGCTGCCAATTCTAAGTCACGAGTGACATAATTTCGCTCATGTTCTTTTAATTTACATGATTCATAACAAATCACGTGTCCTTCCTGAGTTAGGACACCACCTAGTCCTTCTTTACTTGCATCAACACATATGGTGAAGTCTTTATCTAGGTTTTCTACCTTCAGTATGGGTGCAATTGTCAATAATTCCTTTAGCCTGTTAAAACTGTCTTGACACTTCTATGACCAGTTAAAATTGGTCCCTTTCTTTTGTAATGACGTGATGGGGTAGGCTATCTTGGATAAACCTTCTATAAATCTGTGATAACATCTGGTGATTCCCATGAATGACTAGATATCCGCTACATCCTTAGGTACCGACCATTCTATGATGGCTTTTATTTTCTCAGGGTCTACGACAATGCCTTTTGCTGAAATTACATGTCCTAGATATTGTATTTTCTTTTGATAAAATTCACACTTATCAAACTTGGAGTACAATTTGTGTTTCCTCAACGTTTGTAGAACTATTCTTAAGTGTTCTTTATGTTCTTCCTTTGTTTTAGAGTAGACTAAAATATCATCAATAAATACTAGTACGAACATGTTTAAGTATTGATTGAAAATACTGTTCATCAAACACATAAATGTGGCTGGTGCGTTAGTGATTCTAAAAGGTATGACCAAAAATTTGTAGTGTCCATATCTTATTCGAAAAGTTGTTTTGCTTATATCTTCATCCTTTATCCTAACATGATGATAACTGGATCGTAAATCCAATTTCAAAAAGATCTTGGCCCCACCTACTTGATCTAACAGGTCATTTATCCTATGTAAGGGGTACTTGTTCTTAATAGTCATTTTATTCAATTGTCTATAATCGATACAAAGACTTAGAGTATCGTCTTTTATTTTCACAAAGAGGACTAGTGCCCCCCATGGTGAAGCACTCAGTCTGATATACTCTTTGTCCAACAATTCCTATAATTGTATTTTTAATTCTGTCAGTTGTAGTAGACTCATTAGGTAAGGTGTTTTTGAGATAGGGGCTGAACCAGGTAGTAGGTCTATGGAGAAGTCTATTTCCCTTCTAGGAGGTAATTTTGGTATCTCATCCACAAACATGTCTCTAAATTCATGTAGGACAACAAAGTCTTCTAACTTTGGCTTATCTTCTTTTTCTAACAGATTCATTACTTGGATGGCATAAACTTGACATCCCTTTCTCATACATTTATTGAGTTGCATCACTGAAACTTGTCTGACTGATACAGATTTTGGTATACCTTGGGTTGTTCTAGTAGTGCCAAAATCATCTTTATAGTTAAGTATCTTTGTATAACAATCTAGTATTGCTTTGTGTTGTTCCAACCAATCCATCTCGATAATCATATCGTAAGATTTTAGTGGTAGGATGTTTATATTTGTTCTTATATTTTGACCATCTAAGCTGAACTCAAAATCAGAAATAAAGTCAACCACTTTCCTTTTAGTTCCTATTGCTAGTTGTACCAGCCATGATTTTTCGTGCTTTAGTTTCTTAAGTTTATTTGAATTTGCTACAAGAGGAGTAATATAACTTAACGTGGCTCTAGGGTCAATTAAAACATAAATTCGAGTGTCATTGATTTTACCTTCTATTTCTACCACAAAGGACTAGTGGTCATCTTGTCGGCCATCTATGGCTGCATTTATCCGATGCAGAATTCTGCCCATGTCACCCACCGTCAAGGCTACCTACAAATTATGAACAACTTTGTTTGTTGAAATTAAATGTGGACAGTTCCTCCTTAGATGAGTTTCTCCAGATTCCCAACACATTAATGGTTCGTGGGGGCTATCCCCGAACTTCTTCGTCCCTAGATTTACCGGTTTACCACTGCCTTGCGTATTCGGATGGTTGGAGTGAAAATCTTTTCTTGGAAATATTTTTGCTGCATTCTGATAAGGAGCTAGCTGGTATCCCTTCTTCCGCTGGTTCATTCGATTTTGTTTCTTATCCTTCCAGGATTTGGGAAACTCTACCAATTGTTTATACTGGTCATAGCACATTCACGCTTTCCTGAATACTTCACTCAAGGATTTGGGGTTGTCAAACTCAATTCTGTCCTTGTAGGACTGTGGTAAACAACTTAATAATCATTGGATTTTTACCTTATCCTCCTGGAAGTATGGTACGAACCTTAGTAGTTCCATAAATTTATTTATAAGGTCCTCCATCATCATTTGTCGAAGTCTTAGTTCATAAAATTATTTTGTTTTCCTTTCGTAGTAGATTTCAGAAAGGTATTGTTTCTTGAAATACTTCTTAAAGTCATACCATTCCAACTGTTTCTCCTTTAGGCCTTTGGCCAATTTCAAGTCTTGCCACCAAATGCTGGCCTTCCCTTTCAGATTGTAGATGGCCATTGTGACCTTCATATTACTAGAGTAGTTGTAGATCTAGAAGTATTTCTTGATGTCCAAAAAACATGCCTCAGCTTCTTCTCCAATCTTGGATTCTCCATCGAAGGTAGCTGGTTTGATATTTTTAAATTCTCCTTCCAGGTGGTCTACTTGTTTCCACTTTTTGTCTATTTTAGTTTTGTCTTCAGCTGAAGGTGTACCTTCGGACGAACTATCTCCACTTTCTGTTTCTGGTCATGAGTTCTTGGAAGCTCTCTTGTTGACTTCTTCATTGTTATTATCATCCTTTGGGATTTTATCGGTCACTATACTGCGTAATAGGACTTCCTTTATCTCTTGTTGTTCTTGCTATGCTTTCTTTAGTTTCTCATTGTTGGCTTTGAAAACCTACAGTTCAACAATAAGATTCCTCATTGTCTCTAACACTTCCATGGGTGAGCTTCCGTCACTGTTCTGTCTTGGATCTCTAGGAGGTCTCTGCTCTGGATTTCCTTCCATCCTGATTTCTGCTCCATCCTAAGCTGCCATAATTTACATAAAACAGAAAAGGCTTTCTGTTTGTAGCAATAAGGTTTATTAGTTTTGCATAAATCGAAATATATACTAAGCGAAAAATGTTGCCCTGTTTAGGCCTAGTGTTGTAACTTTACTTTGATACCATATGTAATGCTTCCCTAAAAGGCATAAAAAAAAATCTTCCTTTCTCTTAAGGGTATTTAAACTTCTTTTTCTTTGTTAAGATCCATATCAAACTTCTCTTGCTACTTAGTAAGGTGAATTAAGGGACTATACCTAACATAACCACAAGGACGGTGGATAAATTTGAATTCAATCAAGGATCTATTTGCAATTAAATAGTAGTCCATATTGATGTTTCACATAAACTATACTACCGGCCTCCACAAGGACTAATTATATTTATATATGAAAGTGAATGTGCTACCATAATATAGTCAAATCTTTTGTCATCACCAAATTATTTATGTTCATAGGTATGCCACCATAACTTATGCCCCATTTGCACAAGTAAGGTTTACCATGGGGTATCCATGTATGATCATCTTTGAATCTTGAGGTGAGAACATGATTTCCTCGAAAAAAGAGACAGATACTAAATTAATGTATTTCATATGGTGTGACAGTTCTCTCGTGCAAGCTTTATGACCTATAAGGTGTTTTTCTAAGGTTAGGTATAATTTGTTAAATACTTAAGCCTTGCAGTCATTCCTATATGGACCAACTCTGGCATAGGGATTCTTTTCATTAACCAAATTCAATGATCGTGAGGGAACCCTAATCAAAACTGAAGTAAGGGTTAAAAACGAAAAGTTCCAGACTATCTATCATCACGATTGTTCCATGGATATGAGGCAGATTCTCTTGGGTACAATTGTAATGGATTAATGGCTTCCATCCAAGATAATTAAAGCGTTCTTAACGCATATCCTTTGACACTATCGTGTGTTTTAAAGTTCCCTATCGAAGATCTGCCACCTTGCCCTAACTATGAAATTTAGGTATAGGCTCTCATTAAACAACTCTGTGACTAGCCGACAGTTATCCAAAGACTACTGATCCATTTTGATTTTGGCTCTGTGATTCCTATGGAAAAGGTCTCGCGGATATTTTTGGTTATCAATATTTCTCATGTATCTCTATTTTGATGTTGCTCCTGTATACTTTTATTTTGACATTATCTCTGTGTATAGCGGGAAGACTATCATTCTGGATGCCATTTACTCAGCGAATGAGTTGACCATGTTTGTCTTCTAGGTAAGTTTATTAAACATCGAGTAGAGTCTTCAACAGTTTAATACGACGATGGTCCTCTCATTTTGTTGCTCTTTTCCAAGTTTAGATACATTATCCCCTAACGTTAAAGTTTCTTATTTTTTTGGTTTAGTTCCTGTACTAAAATCATCTAGACTATTCATTCATCCCTATTTCCCAAAAGTCACAGCACTTTGTTTATTCATTCTTTTCCCAAGAAATACCAGTTAAATTTCTGGGAAAAGAAAAGGGACTTAGGTATTGCTTGAGCCCTAAATCGTTGTTCCTCCTTAGTCTTACCCTATGGCTATACGTCGTAGTCCAACGTTGAATGTCTAGGAAAATTCGTTCGTTTTATTTTTCTTTAAATAAAAACCGTGTCTCCCTCTAAGTTACTTCTCGTAATTCCTTATGATGGGTGTGTTTTCTCTATCTATACTCTTACCCAGTTTCATGTAAGCTACAAGGAGAACCCTCAGAGTCTGGTTATGAAAAATATTTACACTGACTACTTGAACCCTTGTTACTTTCTATGAATTTGATCCTGGACATGTTTAAAACAAGTCTTTGGCACAGTTCGACTTGTATTGTTTAGGTGATAAGGAAAAACTAACACTATCAGTTACTTTGTTTGATTTCCTTGGTTACTACACTGTTTTTGTTTTCTTATTTATCTTCATTTTCTTTTGTTTTAAAGAATTGGTATAAGTCACTAATGATGGGCCTTGTCGATGTGAGGTACCCATCAAGGGTTTACTCCACTCTCCTTCCTCGGTTGGATGTCTATTAGTTAGCATTCGACAGGGTAAAAACCTGAGCTTGCACATCAAAAAATGAGTGTCTCTCTGGCAGTTTAAACTGTTGGTTAACATTTTTCCATTCTATTAATGTTTCATTACTTTACTTTCATTTACAAGATATTAATAAATTCTGGTATGTTTTACAGAGCTTTGGTTCACGCAAATTCTGGATGCCCACCCCTGTTCTTGGTGAAAAGGTACTCAGGTTCTGAGCCCTTCTCTTCTCGAATTTAACTCTACAAGTTATAGGAAGTGGAGGTTGTGGCTCCACCCAGTTTCCATTCCAAAATGGTTCTATTTTGACTTCAATAATATAAGGATTCTCTGCTCAATTTTTTGTTTGAACAATTATGTAATAAATTTATGGATAAGGAACTATAGTTCTTGTCGTATATACATGGAAAGGCATAGTAACTCTCAACGATTTTAACTCTATCCTTTCGAGTACCATATATGGTTAAGAATTTTAAAGCAATAAAGACATTTTGATTGTCATGTATTCGATCTGTTTGCTCCAGGATTAATAATAATTACCAGAATTTCGCTATGGTTACAGAGTCTTGATTACTTCCCTATTTACTATATTTGTCTTCTATTGCCAAGAAAAAGAGTTTTTGTTGTGACTAAGACTAGGGTAAAATAAAACTCAAATCGCATTGTTTTCTATGAATGCATTAAAAATTTCTCAAATATATATTTCGAAATAAATATATTGTAATCCATTCTAGCATTTACTTTATATGATTGTGTCTATAAGTCTGTCAGAATAGTCTATCCTAGACATAATATAGGGACGGCTCAAATACTTATACATTCTGTTGTAAGCATTTCAAATCTTAGATTTTCTTCTGTGGCATCCACGTGGATTACCAATAGTAATTAGTCCTGTCTCTTTTGTTAAGGATATAATTATCTTGTGGGATACTAGTTTTGGTACTAGTTTTGATTCTAGCCTGTGTGGAAAAAGGAGGTCTCAAAAAAAATTATCTTAAGACTTTACCTGTAGAAAATACCAAGGCCTCGTATCTAGACTTAGTTCTTACATGCATTTACACATAGGCAGTTCTGCAAGGGTTTCTATGCACTACGATTTATCCTACTATTAATCTCATAAGGTAGTACGCTAATTTTCCTTCTTTTTTTTTGAGGTGCTTACTTCAAAAAATTAACCAAGCATAATTATTTAATTATGTCTTAACCATTAAAGATAAGATCTAAAGTTTGTTCAGAATCAATCTAACCATAAGAGTTATTCTGAATTGTGTTTAAGGGCATTCTATCGATATTTATGCTTTGTTTGCTCGAACATATTTCCCAGTTGTTATATCAGTTCAAAAATAATATATATGCACCATATCAATGTTTTAATCACTTAAACACAGATGGAAATAATTCAATTCTGAATCAATATATGTAACATATCAACGACTTAATCATTTGAATGAAGATGGAAATAATTCAATTTCAGATCAATATATATGTACCATATCAACGATTTAATCATTTAAACAGAGATGGAAATAATTAGATTCAGAATTAAAACTTGCATTACATCAGATATATATAAATCTAAATAGAGGAGGAGTTGATTAACATATTTGAACCAGTTTGCAGGGAAGACAAAGGGAACAACCACATTCCTCCCAACCGTATAATAGGGAAGCCAAGATCAATTGTCCTATTCACCCCCTAGCCTGACCATGAAACCATGAGGGCAAACTTTGAATATCCTCTTCATCAGTGTCTTCCTCTATCAATATCCTTCTCCATGCCTCACACTCAAAATTTAGTGCTCATAACAACAAGTACTCAGTAGTTCTTTCCCTAGAATACTCCTCCTTGCCTCACACTTCAGAAATAGTATTCATAACAGCAAGAGGCAATTCCTTCCCTAGCATACTTGGCAACGTCCTGCCTCCTCACATATGCCATTTTTCAAAACAATCCTTTTTGCCTAGGTCTTTTCTCTCCCTTGGGGATTTTCACAACTTTCTAAATCCCTTTTTTTCAGGGGATTCCAATGGCCAAATCTCTAATTTCCCACTTGTAATAATCAGCCCAGAGGTAGTTCCAACATGTTCCCCATTCATGGAGTCATGGCCAGTTGATTTTAACATGGTTGTTCCATTTGTCCTTCTGCAATAAATATAAAATATTTTGTTTTCATACAAGTGTCATAGTCAAATAGTTAGTTGGGTCAAATCAGATCTCTACCCAATAGTCATAATAATTTATTACAATTATCAATTTCGAAATTCGGATTTTCCATAAATGGAAAAAATGTTCCAAATTCAAATTTACTAAAAATGGAATAACTTTCCAACAAATTTTAAATTTCAAAAGTACTTTATTTTTGGGGATGTCACACCTAATTTTAGCAAGGTTATTATCCAGAAAATTAGTTGTGTATCAATAGATATTGGTGGTTCTATCCAAAAAGTTCTTCTATGGAAACAACTTAGTAACATTTTGGAACATGAGTTTATTTCCAGACTTCGGCCAAAATGTGGGATCTCCAGTACATTCAATATTCCTGATTTCTCTATTCCTACCGCCCAACTATGTGGTTCATGTAGAATTTCACCTACCCATGGGACAATTTTCACGCATAAATATTTCTCCCTTTCCAACTCAGGAAATGTTTTTTCATTCGTTATGTTGTGGTATGAAAAACTTAAAGACGTGATCTTTCCTAGGAAGTCCCCTTCGACAATGACACCAGGTGGTATTTTCGGCATGACAAGTAGGTACTTTTCATCTACTAGTACTTTGACCTATGGCATAATGTTCTTTCATGGTGGTATGTAGTCCTTGTGAAAGCTTAGCTGTGAGGCCGAAGCTCTAGGTGTTTCCATGAAAACTGGTGGAACCGATGGTATTTTTTTTTTGCTTGCGTGTTGTGATTGATAGTGCCCCAACTTTTGGTGGTGCCATTGTTCTCTACAACTCATTTATTTAACTACTCTATGTCGGTTCTGGTTTGGCTCTAGTTCATCTCTGGTCTACTCTATATCCTCACAACTCTTATAAAATGAAAATAACCTTTTCTTTTCAGTCCCTTATTGATCTAGGTGGATATCAGTGGCCACCCACCTTTTCCAATTGGCTCAAAATAGTTTTCTGGCAATTTTGGTAATTTACTATTTTTAGCAGTTTTTCGAGTCCTGAAACTTTCAGAGCCATTTTGAGACCCTAAGCAATGTTTTTTTGGAAAATGGGGAGAAATATGATACTTCCTTCAATATTTCCCCCAAAATGAATCTCCTCAATGATACCTTTTCAACGGGCTATCATGCGCCTAAAATAGAGATCGTATGCAAAAGTTACGACCCAGGGAAGTTGATGTACTAACTTACCCAAATGGGGCCCACATGACTTTTGGCGCTTCATCTCCTACGGTTAGGTTTTTGGGTGTCTAGGGTTTTGGGAATTCCTGTTTATTGTAAAAATTCCTTCAAAACCTCATTGTAATCATCTTCTTGTGAATGCGCACAAGCATCACATCTATTCTCAGAGATAAGCCACCACCATTCCAGAAAACTTGTTTTTGCTGCATTTTACAGTTTCAGCTTATTTACTTATTGAATAGAAAACCAATTTTACTATATCTTTGTTATTTTGTGTTAAGAACCTGTTAATAATCTGTAGTCATTTTGTTCTACTTATAAAATATGGATCAGTGGTATCAGAGTGGCCTTCTCCTTGTCGTCTTAATGCATGTCCTTAATGAGGTCGAAGTATAAAGAGTTGGGTCTCGAGCTTGTTTATCTTGAGGACAAAATCTCTCGCACTCCCAAGCGACCTCTCATGGCAGGAGAAAATAAATATGATGGGATAGGAGATCCTTTCAAACTATTGATTGAGGAATCCCTCATGCAACAGAGGAACGAGATGATGGATAGTTTCGTGTAAATCCTTCGGCGGCTACAAAGAGGCGACACATCTTCTTCGAGTAGAGACGTCGCCCCCATCAAGGTGAAAGTAAACTTCGACATTCCTATATTTGAAGGTCATATAGATGTAGATGTTGTAGACAATTGGTTGAATATACTAGAAGGGTATTTTTTTGTCCACAACTTTTTGAATAGAGAAAAGATTACTTTTGCACTCCTTAAAGTCGTTCCCCATGTCAAATATTGGTGGGAAACTTTCTGTGAGTAAAAGGAAATAGAGGAACCCTCATTATTTATAGTCACAGCCACTTGGGAATCCTTCAGGGATGCTATTAAGGAACAATACTACCCTATCGAAAGCTATGACGACTTGTATACCAAATGGATCACACTGCGTCAAGAAAAAGACCAAGCAGTGCCAGATTTCACAAATATCTTCCATACCTTGCGAACCAAGTTGGGTATCAAATATTTAGAGTGGCATATGGTGCTCAAGTATTGTGATGCTCTACATAGATACATCTAGATCGAAATGGAATTTTTGGACATCTCATCCTTGGGCGCGACCTACTGTTATGCCATCAAAATCGAGCAGAAGCTCAAACAAAAGATGCAGAAATTTGGGCATGGGAACCCCTCACAATGAAAGCCAGGAAAGGGCAGCCCCAACCCACAGAAAAAAGGATGGAGAAAATATGGACAATATCAGAAAAACCAGTCCAAACCACAGGAAAATAAGGACAAGAGAAAGACAAAGAAAGATACCAGGAAGTGGTGTGACTTCCATAAGATACCTTAGCATAACACTACTGAATGTCGGTCAAAGTAGTCATTGGTGGCTGAAGTGAAAGGCTATGAATCAGATGCAGGTTCTGAATCTGAGCCAGAACTAGAAAGGGGAAGATGGATCATTGATGCAGAACCCAGTGCCACTGTTGCTACCTCCAAGCTCTAGCCTGGTGAACCAGATGATCCAGAAGAAGGACAACGCCTCTTCCATTCACATATGTGGGTAAAAGGAACCCCACTGCACTTCATCATTGATAGCGATAGTCAAAAGAAGCTCATCGCAGCAAAGGTTGTTAAGCAGTTGGCCCTGCTGACAATGCCGCACCCACAACCCTACACCATTGGATGGCTCTGCCAAGGAAGCTATCTCCGCATCAGCCAACAATGTTGGCTATGATACGACATCAAGCCCTTCAAAGATGAGGTATTGTGTCATGTTTCTCCTCTCAAAGTTTGTGATGTTATTTTTAGCCAACCCTATTTATGGAAACATCATCATGTATATGAGTTTATGCCTCATAGTGTTATTATTACTTTGAACAAGAAATTGTGCAAGATACCCAAGGTAGTCCCACATACTGCTATTTGCTTGATCTCTAATAAGAAATGTAGGAAGGTCATCTCTTAGATGGGGAAGTTTGTCTTCTTCATGATTCACTCTCAGAATAAGAGAAATATCAAAGTTTGTCTTCTTCATGATTCACTCTCAGAATAAGAGAAATATCACAACCACATCTAGGGTCTCTGTGATTGACCTATCCACACAACAAAAGAAAGTATATAAGGTCGTGGAAGAATACTTGGATATCTTCTCCTCACCTATTGGGGTAACTCTACACTACCAGGTCAAGCACCCCATCTATATGATCTGTGATGCACTGCTACCCAATGGGCCAATCTATCATTGCTTCCTGTTAGAGAATGAGGAGATCAAGAGACAGATCCAAGAATTGCTCTAAAAGGTGCACATCTGTCCTAGATCATCACCGTGCGGGAGCCCAATCATGCTGGTACAAAAGAAAGATGGAACCTAGTGTAAGGTAGCTAGAGA